>ML814759.1:9368-19895 GCA_009831015.1 Picea engelmannii | reverse complement strand
GGACATGAAACAAGGACACCAACATGTGCTTGTTCCCTAGGGTTTAATCCAACACATTTTATTAACATGCAAGTAAAATATACCATAACCATTCAAATAAAAGAAAGGATTTCAGAAATTCACTTACATTCACCAAGTATCATCAATGCCAAACCTTAGTTGTAAAACCTTCCACCAAGAAAATGCCAAATAGCCAAGAAAAATCCTCCTTCAACAACTGCTCATCAATAAATTCAGCCAAAACCATAAAGGAGGGCGCAAATTTCAGACCTCACACAAGTGTGAGTGAAAGATGATGATCAAAATGAGAGTTATAACCCTCAATTTATACATTAGCAATGACCTTAATTAAAATTTAGGTCACCAAAAGGCCGACAAGGCCAAAATACATAATAATAATGTTTTACATTAAATGTCATAAATGAAACCCTAATCAAGAAAATAATGAGGAAGTCATGCCCTTTTAGGGTGACGTTAGCCCTTTCTATGGAAAATGTGGCCTCCTGGAGAAAAATGTTAGCCCTCCTTGGGCCTCTGGAAGTTGCCACATGTGTGAAAACTGCCACAACTGCCTCCCAATACTCCCATATCGTTGGATGACATCATAAGAGGTCATGGGTGACATCATGGGCCTTCCAAGGCCAACGTCTCACTAGATAGGTCACAACCTCCCTAGGTAAGGCTCTGCTAGGGTGCCTCTGAGGAACATCCTCCTCTTCTTCGGTGCAAACCCCTCTGACCTATATCTGCCCCCTGCTGGGGTCTCAACATCCATCTGGTGGGCTCTTCAGCCCCATGGAAGTCCAAACTAATAATCTCCTCTTGTGTACTTATCCAATATGGTACCTATCCGTCGGGTATGATCCTACACATCAACAGATACTGCCTCCATGGGCTCATAAGTCACATGTATAATAGCAATGTCAATCACATCCAATCATCAATTTTATTAAACATGTGCATACAACCTCTTTTACCTAGTGAAGTGCTCAAAGACATTACACAAATATGCAAGCCAAGTTTGGAAGAAGTGACAGGGTGTCCTATTGGGCTAGTGTTCATTAGATGTGGGATGTTTTTGGGAGAAATAAAATCCAAGTCATGTTAGTGGATGAGGTGGATAAGGGATTTCTTGACAAGGGGTGCAGTGATAGCAGGGAAATGCATGGATTACCTGTGGGTTGCCCTTTAGAGGGTGAGCTACACCTGTCCTGGATGAAAATGTTTCCAAGCCCATTCATGCTTTTTATTCTTTATTTATTTTTTCTTTCAATAATCTAATCAGGGGACATTGCCTTGGCATGGTGACCAGTGGTGGGAATGTTACCCACGAGCACTTTCACAGAAATGAGAAGGTTGGATCGTGAGGAGGACCCCTTTCTCTTGGCTATGCCACCAAGAACCACTACCCTAGTGTGGTAACTAGCTTCTAGTAGTGTCATACCGTTAGATGCCCATGGACCTAATAGGATGGCTCGTGATGAGACCCCCTATCCTCTGACTAGGTCTTGTTTTATTATTTTTTATGGGTCCCTCTATTTCTTGCTGAGAAACCTTTTACTTCTTTCTCAGGGATCCTTGGGTGACTCATCTCGAGGTTTTATTTTAGGATTTTTTTTTTCCAACTGCTTTTACCCTCTGGGCCTTTAGCCCCTTCTTCCCACAAGTTAAGGTGCAACCCTTAAATAATTGGCCAACCCAATGCCCGAACCAATGTAATGGGATGGATGAGCGGGATTAAGATGGAAAATGGTAAGTATGATGGGAGCAGACGATGACTCTTCATGAATCCCCCCAGTGGAAACTCAAAACCTATGGGCACAAGCTTACTAGGGAATCCTGTCATTCCCCCCACACATGGTCAAGTGGATAAGTATAATATCCAAGCACCCATTAGAAACAAAAATAACTAAATGCACATATTCAAAGGCTTTGAGGATCAAAGTGACACATACCATGATACCTGGACTCATTACCTCATGGAGCAAGATCCATCTATGCTACAGGACCAAGCCGAGGTGATGGATGCTACTGCTGCTGCTATCAAAGTGGAGGCCCTAAAGAAAAGAAAAGATGGCCCCTCCAGGGCCATGCTCAAGTCGATTTGGCTCTCGATACTCCATGTCTAGGACCTATGGGCCTCGAGACATAATCTCCTTAGTTATCTCTAAAGTGGGGGATAACACCTAGAAAGGAAGATTTACTGCAGTAATATTTAGAAAGAAGTGGATCTATTTGGTTGTAATCATAAGGAGGAAAAGGCAATGACTGGACTTTTCTACATTAAAATCCACATGAAGCAAAGCAAGATGGATGGTTTATTCGATCCAGGTTCACAATCTAACGTGATATCTGCACAATTGGTTGAGAAGATTGGGTTGGAGACTCAATAATATCCACATCCATACCCCCTGGGATAGGTAAGGAAAGATGTGGAATTGAAAGTGAGAAATAAACACAAATATAAGTTTTCCATCAATCATAATTTTTCCGATGAAGTACTTGCATATGTGGTTCCTCTAGACATATGTGGGGTCATCCTAGGAAGTCCATATTTGTATGTGAGGGACACCATTTTCAAAAGGAGATAAAAAAATTACAGGCTAGTTAAGGATGGAAAATCCCATGCTATAAATGCACACTAAGACAAAGAGAATCTCTCTTTTATCAGTGCTCATCAGACAAGAAGAATCATGGGAAGTACAAAGAAGTTTTTCTTGTTGTTCCCGAGAGAAGGAAAGAAACAAGGAGAAGGAAAAAATTTGGATATGAATGCATCCTTGGAAGGATGTAGTGGTGAGAAACATCATCAAATACAACAATTTATTGGAGCCTACAAGGAAGTGTTTCAAGAGCCTCAGGTACTACCACCCAAGAGAGAGGTTGAACACGAGATTCAGTTGTTGCCGAAATCACCACTGCCTAACATTGGGTTGTATAAGCAATCCATCATCGAAGCAGATGAAATAAAGAGGAAGCTACAACATTTGTTGGAGCAGGGAGTCATTAGACCTAGTACTTCACCATGTGGTTCACCCATCATCATGGTTCCAAATAAATATGGGAGCTAGAGAATGTGCATTGACTACCATGCCTTGAAGAAGATCACCATCAAGAATATATATCCTTTGCCAAGGATTGATGAATTTTTGGGTCAACTACATCAAGCGAAATTCTTCACTAAGTTGGACCTCAAATCATGTTTCCATCAAGTGAGGATCAAAGCATAAGACATGTGGAATACAACGTTCAGAACACGACAAGGTTTGTATGAGTATTATGCAATGCACCCGCAACATTTATGAGACTCATGAATTATGTACTACGTTCCTTCATTGAATCTTTTGTAATAGTATATCTGGATGACATACTAATGTTTAGAAACAATTTTCAAGAGCACCTCTCACATGTGACACATGTATTAGAGGCCTTGAAGAAGACTCAATTGATTTCCAATTTGCAGAAATGCGAGTTTGGGAAGATTTCCTTGACATATATTGGACACGAGATTGGAGGAGGATAAGTGAGGGTGGATCCAGAGAATATTGCAACCATCACCCAATGGCCTATTCCAACGAATGTGATAGAGGTCATGAGTTTCATGGGAGAAACTCAGTATTTGAGAAAATTCATTGTCAAATTCTCCACAGCAGCAACACCGTTGCACGCCATAACTGCTAAAGGAAAGAGCTTTCATTGGGATAAGACACAACACAGATCATTTGAAGACTTGAAGAAGAAAATCAATGATGCTCTAGTGTTAGCCATGACAAATTTGCAGTGACCATTTGAGTTGGAAACTGATGCTAGTGGATATGCATTAGGAGCAGTACTCATGCAAGGAGGAAGGTCTGTGCATTACCATTCAGAGTTGTTTCATGGATCATTGCTTGACTATCGCATGTATGATAAGGAGATTTTTTCAATTGTACAAGAAATGAAGAAGTGGAAGCATTAAATCTTGGGAAAAGAAATTATCATACACACATATCATCAACCTCTTCAGTATCTACAAAGTCAGAGCAATATGCAGCAGGTGAGACATTACAAGTGGTTAGGTTTCTTGCAACAGTTTCAATTATTGATTAAGTTTTCAAAAAAGAAGTCATGGATAGACTAGCCGACATGCTCTCTTGACCACCACTGAAGAAGGTTACAACAATTGGAATGATAATTCAGCTTGATACTTTCACTCACGAACTTTACGAGTGAGGATTATGATGGAGATGAGGATTTCAGAGGGGTCTACAAGCAACTAAAGGAGAGAATAGTCGTTGTCATGGAAGGAAATGAATACAACCTCAAAGATGGATTGTTTTATAAACTGGACAAAATATGCATACCCCAGGACACAAGGGTTCAGTTGATGAGAGAAGTACACACTTCTAGAGTTGCTGGACATTTTGGTGTGACAAAGACAATGACAAATCTACAACGATATGTGTATAGGCCAAAGATGAAGGAGAAGGTGGAAATTTTTTTTAGAGGTTGTGTTCTTTGAAACACTAGTAATCCAAGAAACCAAAAGCTTGGTTTGTACATGTCATTCTCAGTACCAAACAAGCATTGGGAGAGCATCTCAATGGATTTTGTTGGAGGTTTACCCATGACGCGTAGAGACCATGACTACTTGTTTGTTTTGGTGGGCTGTTTAAGAAAAATATGTGTGCTCATTCCTTGTAAGAAGATAATATCAGGATGATAGGTAGATGGACTATTCTTCAGCCATGTCTAGGTACATTTTGGATTACCAAACTCCATCATATATGATAGGGAAAACAAGTTCTTGGGAATATTTTGGACAATGCTTTGTAAAAGAATGGATACCAAGTTTAAGTACTCCACTTCCTTTCATCCTCGGGTTGATGGAAAAACTGAGGTTGTGAATAGGATGTTGGTTCAACTATTGAGAGGATACAACAACAAACATCCAAATACTTGGGACACACAAACAATATACATTCAACACTCTTACAAGAGAGCACTTCATTGTTCCACCAATAAGTCTCCTTTCAAGACTTGTTTTGGTTATTTACCTCCTTCACCATTTGACAACATAGGGAAGACGCATAATTACAAGGAGAAGAATATAAGGAAAGCACATTTTTGGACAGGATCAAACATATACATCTAAGGGTTCAAGAGTATCTCGAGAAGAGCCAACAGTCGTACAAAGACAAGAAAGATCAACACAGGGAGGATCATAAGTTCCATGTTGGAGATAAGGTGTGGACATACCTCAGTAAGGAACGACTACAAGGAGCAATGAATAAGCTCAAGACCCTTAGGTATGGACCATTTGAGATCATTGACTAAGTAAATGAGAACTCCTTTAGACTAAAATTTCCACCTTATATACATATCATCTCAGTGAGGAACATGTAATATTTAAATTTTTTTGAACCCTCCATACTGGATGCAGAGGAAGAGCATGAGGTTCTTCCCATCGTGGAAGAATTTTCACCTCATAGTCTTCAGGAGTTGAAGGAAGACACAGTTTTGCAACACAAAGAGTGAACGACTCATAGATGAGAAACAGAAATGTGGCACATTGGTCTCAAGGGATAGAATGAAAGGAGAGAAAAGTGGTATGAGAGGCACTAAATTGTAAGAAAGTTTCCTCATCTATCCTTGAAATCTTTTGGGGACAAAATCCTCCCATTGGGGAGGTGTGATCCGAATCGGATTCGAACAGAACATTGGATATTGGTGAAGGAATAAAAAATGAACAACACATGCATTGTTAAGGCTAAAGGCGATGAAGGACATTGACTTGTTGACGTGAAGGGACCCATGTTGGCATGAGTGATTTCCATTTTGTATGTAATTAGATGTAAAATAATGCAACATATTGTAAAGGAATAAGGAGACTTAGACCCTTTTCCACATGGAAGAAAAGAAAAAAAATAAAGAACGTGAGGAGTAACTGACTGAAGAGAATTTGAAGTGTTGGGGACGCCTGACCTTGCAGCTAACCTCTCAGCCGATGTATTATGCTATAAAAATGATTTCCCATAAGAGAAAGGGGGTTTTGTTGATGTTTTGATAGCTACGGGAGGTATTAACCTCCACGTGTAACCTATGAATTAGAATAGAATATTCCAGAAGCAAGTGAACCATTAAACATATGTGTGGAAACCCTAGAATACAAGTCGGCCTAGTAGAATAAATAATATTAGAATATTATCTTCTAGAAATACAAGTCGATTCCGCAGGAAAAAGATAAACAAAAGATATAATTACCAGAAAGTCAGGTCAACCCAGCCAGAAAAGTCACTGGACAATTTAATATAAATAAAGGACATTTTAGCTCATTTGGAAACCCAATCAAAGAAAAAGTCTAGTGGAGAGATGCAGTTGTAGCTACAAGGAGGAATACAGGAGTATGGTCATCTCTTGGTCTTGGTCTCTCTCTAGCACTATAAAATGATATTCTTGGTGATTCTCTTGGTGATTCTATTTGTGGTTCTTGGTGAAATTCTTGGTGAAATTCTTGGTTCTTATTTTTGTGATATTTTTGCTAAGTATGGCACAAGTTTGAGAGAGTAGTGCAGTTGCAGCTGTTGCAATTGTGTATGACACTTATTCTTTGGATATGAAGAGTCTCTCTCTTGTGTGTTACCCTTGGAGAAGGATCTCTCTACTTGTCTTGATTTGTTGCCACAGTTAACAACTAGGGTTTATCTGTTGGTTCTGAATTAGACTTGTTATAATTATTCTAAGTAAAGGTTTGTCTGCTTGGGGGTGGCATATGTGAATTCCTATGATTGGGTGACAATGATGTGAAATTTTCTATGGTTAAATGAGCATACCAAAATTTCAACATGGTTTCAAAGATGGTTTCCTTCGTAATAGTCTAACTGCTAGAAGAAAGATCCTCAGTCTCCCCCTTTTTCAAGATCATTGATCACTTACTAAAATCACTAACAAGGTCACCTAAGTAGGCAACATCTCTTCACTGGATCAGATCTATAAATTTTTGGAGTTGAGAAATTAGGGTTTCCTCATAAAACCCTAGGCCTACAATGCTAGTTCCTTCATTCCTATTCCTTCATGGCAGTTGCTTCATGCTAGTTGCAACACCAGTTGCAGTGCTAGTTGCATCACCAATTAAAGTGCCATTTGCAACACCAGTTGCAGTGCCAACTACAACACCAGTTGTAGTGCCAGCTGCAACACCAGTTGTAGTGCCAAAACCAGTTGCAGTGAAAGTTTTTGTGAAGTGTTGGGACTAATTTTTGGTTTTCCTAGTGTGCCTTACCCTAGCACATCTCCAACTACCTTTATATTACAAGTTGGATCACCTTTGAAGTTTTAAGGTTTGTCATTGGTTGTCGCTGCTTTCGGATGGTGCCTTTGCCTGTAGATGCTGCTAGAGGTATGTACTTATATATATATTTAAACTCTATCACTATTTTGAGTGTGATTGCAGGAGAAGGGATATCTTGTCCAAGAAACAATCATAGATCTAGAGGGATCTCAGATCCAACACATTCATAGGAACAACACACTCCAGGTTTTCTTGTTTTCATATGCCTCTAGATGTTATGGAATTATTGTGATCTTATGAGCATCTAGTTGTATTTTACAAAGGAAATCAAAGTTAAAGTTAGAAACTAACCTTTGTTCAAAGTTAAAGTTAGAAACTAACCTTTGTTCAAAGTTAAAGTTAGAAACTAACCTCTGTTCAAAGTTAAAGTTAGAAACTAACTGTAGTCAAAGTTTTATATTGATTAAGGTTGAGATTTTACAGTTTATTTGCATTATATTCTCTAACTCAGGTTTCTGTCAAGAAAGCATATTGTCTTAAGTACAAGGGACAAGTTGAAGAGAAAACTTTTCATCTTGAGTGAAGGAGACTCGGAATAAAATCAACAACACTTGTTCTTGAAGATAAGACTCCAGGTTCCAGGTTTGATTGATTAAATTAATAAGTTTCCAATTTGCACATATCAAGTTTGATAATTGCTACATTACTAGTTGTGAAAGCAATCCTTGAAAGGTTCTATTACTTCTATATACAATAAATACTTGGCAACATGTGAGTACTATCATGCTTGCAATATGAACTAACATCTCCTCTAGGATATACTTCTTGTTTTGATTCCAGTCAGGTCACCTTGGTAATAATATGATGATTACCATGATATTGTCTTTTATTCTTGTTGACATAAATATGTTCTTATGAAAATGATATTATACTTTTTTTCTATTGTTTATCTTGTCTCGGGCAAGTTATTTTATAAATTCCATAGAGGAATGATTGATCACAACACTAGATGAGTGTTTTTCCTATTTCTTATTATTGTATTTTTATTTTGGCTCTTGTTCCAAGTAGGTCACAAGAAATAGCTCTGAGAAGGAGCTACTGTGATTATTGTTCTCATTCTTGTTTTTATTATTATAAGAGTGTTATTCTTGTCTATTTTTTCCCCCTTTGTTGTCCTTGTTTCGGGCAGGTCATAGGTGATAACTATGAGGGAATCTATAGTAATAGTTGCATGAGAAAACATATTAGATGGTCTCTAGCTTAAGACATGGAGCAGACTATCTAAATAAGAAGTTGTATACACGACTGTATACATCCATGTAGCAGCAAAGAAGAAGATGAAGAAGGGTACTTTTGCAAGATACATAGTATCTCATATGGAGATTGATTGTAAAAAGAAGAAGGCTCCAAAGATGACTGAACAAATCCCTCTATTGCAGTTAATCACTCTTCAGATCATCAGGAAGAGTTGGTAGAGCCAGACGGGCCTACCCAGAATCATTTTAGTAACCAAGAAGAGACCATCGTGGTCCCATGAAACTTTCCAGGATGCAACATTGATGAGCCATATCATGAGGAGAAGATAGATTCAAAGATTATACAGACTCAGAGGGAGTCAAGCGTTAGAGGGAGAATGGAGATTCAGAGACTTTTAGATTTAGATGAAAGAGAGAGACGTCTTCCAAAATTGACATACATATGCCATGGGTTGATAAGGATAGATTGAAGCTTCAAAGGCTTCGAGGAGATATGAGATCTTATGGGAATATTCCCTTTCTTTAGTATACTTTGCTATAGAGATCGAGGATGTAGTGTTACCAAGGCCGAGCCCCATTGTAAACCATGTTCTGAAAGGAATTGTAACTATGTTTTATAGGCTGGTGAGCCAAGTTTTTATAAGTTGGTGGCTTATGTGATGGTTAGGCCAGAGAGCCTAAGAGTTGGAGGCCAAGGGCTTGATTTTGTACTTGTATATGTAATCATGCAGAACAATTAATAAAATATAAACATTGCCATGTGCAGACCGACCACAATGAATAAGTGAAGGGGGACTAAGCATCCATAGAGTGGGCAAGGAATTAGGGGGTGGAAGGTGGGAAAAGGGGCTAAGTGTTTGACCTAGGGGGCTTAAGCTTGGGAAGAATAATAATTAATATTATTCCAAAAAGAACATGTGCATTTTATGTTTTTATTTTATCCTAAGTTCCTGGCAAAAGGGAAAGCATGCAAAGGGGATGCATGCTGATGGAACGCATGCAGTTCCAAGGGTGACAAGTGTCCGCCCTGGTGCATGCAAATAAAACAACCGAGATGAGCCATGGGAGCTCGCTCTGTCTCTCTCCTCCATTCTACCGACTACCTGAGCGGGTAGGGAGCGCGAAACAGTAGGATCGACCCAACCACTGCAAGAATACCTCGTGCGTTCCTGAGAGTCAGGAATCCCATGTTGTCTTTGATAGTCTGTGCACATCCCCTGTCTGACTGATCGAACCTATGCGTGGAGGCTCTGTCCCGAATCCATGACCCTGAACCATTCCGCCATTGTTGAACCAGTTGGAAAGCCTGTGTTTGGCCCTGTAAATCCGGGTACACCTCTATTTTGTGAGCCGAGAAGCCTGTGTTGTTTCTGAAGAGTCGGTCTCACCTCCGTTCCGAGTCGTGGAGTCTATGTCGACCTCTATGGAATTACTCATCACGCATTCCTGTGAACCATCATTGTGAGGCCTTGAGCCATTGTTGAGCCTGTTTGAGAGGCCGTGTTTGTATTTCCAGTTGGCTATGGTGACCACGCAGAACTGGACTGTATGTTGCTTGATGGCCAATGCGAGTTGTGATTGAGCCTGTGTGTGTTCTTTCTCTAGGTGAGGGAGGTGGATGTTGTTGGAAGAGGTTTCTTCCAGAGAGTGTCCAGCACCAGCTTTAGGCTCTGAGACTTCCTGATCTGGCCTATTGCTGAGACCCAGACAGGGAGATTAGCACTGATGGACTGTGCTTGTGAAGGTGTATACTCTCGGGCGGAACATGCATGTGGGGAATGGGAGTTTGGTAGTAGTGGGCGTAAGATGGCATCCTGGGAAGAATCCTTCCAGATTTTATGTGCTGTTTTCCCTATAACCTCAGCCTAGCCTAGAATTCCTTGCCTTGGGTTGGAGCTTAGTCCCAGCTCGGGGGTGACCCATTGATGAGCTGAGGAGCGGTGCGGTCTAAGGTTGGGAGGTTCATGGAAGGCCTGCACTTGGTTGGTGGATTCTACCACT
>ML814758.1:85320-98032 GCA_009831015.1 Picea engelmannii | reverse complement strand
TTACATCCGCCTTATTCTATTTTATTGAAAGGTCTTATTAATATTGACCTTTATTACATCCGAATACATTGATCTACCTATGTGTGGGTTAGGACCTTAACAAAATAATTACGATAAGAATTTATCTCAATAATGCTCACATGCTACCAAGTATTCAATAATAAAACTTTTCAAATATTTCTATCATAGCTATAGTGTTTAGCAGTTATGAAACTTGATATGTGTAAATTTGAATCTTATCAATTTAATCAATCTAAACTAGAACCTGAAGCCTTTTCCTCAAGAATGAGTGTGTTACTTTTCTTTCAAGTCTCCTTCATTAAATATGACAAGTAATTTCTTCAACCTGTACTTTGTACTAAGAGAATATGCTATCTTGGCATAAATATGAGTTAGGGAATAAACTCTATAATCTCAACTTTAATAAATCTAATACTTTGACTTTAATTTTGACCAATGGTTAGTATGATAAATTCAACATATCAAAATGAAACTTGGATATTCTTAATATTGCAATAATTCCATAACAAGTAGAGGCATATCAAAGTAATCAAACCCGGGGTGCATAGTTTCTTTGAATGTGTTGGATCATATATCCTTCTGGATCTACAATTGTTGTTTAGAAAAAAAATCCTTTCTCCTGCAAATACCATTTAAAATAGTGATACAGTTTAAACAAATGTAAGTACATACCTCTGAAAACATCGACATGTAGTGGAGCCATCCGACAACAACGACAAGCAATAACAAACCTTTAAAATTTCAAAGGTGCTTCAACTTGTAACTTAAAGTTAGTTGGATATTTGCTAGGGTAAGGTGCACTAGGACAATAAAAATTAGTCCCAACAATTCAAAAATAATTTCACTGCAGCTGGTATTGGAAATACAACCGGTGTTGTAACTAACATGAAGGAAGTGGCACTACAACTGCAATTGATACTACAACTTAGGGTTTTATGAGGAAACCCTAATTTTTCAACCTTCAAATTTTGGAATTATTATTTGGGGACTAGATGCACCCTCCTAGGGTGAGCTCCTAGATGTGGTTACTTTCCCCAACGTCCTCCTTAAATAGGGAAAACATTACACTTGGGGTTTATGCATAAACCCTAGTTATGAAGCAACTGCAATACTAAAAAACTTGATTTTGGATAGGGTGCGTTGAGGCTAGTCACTTCTTATAAACTATGAGTTGGTCTCTTTAAGTCCTGCTCTGATACCATGTTGAATTTATTACTTATATATATAGCAGTTACAGTTCTTATTTATTATTACAATCATTTAGCACATTAGCTACATAAATAAGATCACTGAAAGAGAGACAATCATAGAAACAATAAAGATACATAGATTATCCTAGGAAAACCTCATGGGGGAGAAAATGTTAGTTTTCTTCATATGAGATATGATCAATGTATTATTACAATAATGAGTGTTCCATATATAGGGAACATAATGTGACCATCCATGAAAGGATGTGTCCCTTGAATAATCAATAACTATTTGTTATTATCATTTACTTATTATATAATATATATAATAATCAATAATAATAATATTATTAATTATTATCTTTAGAGAATGTCTTCCCGATGTTGCCCAAACATCAACACTCCCTCTCAACGAGGGAGGCATTCTCTACCATGCCAAGTCTGTCACAGAAGTACTTAAACTTCATCCTGGTTTGGTAAGAACATCAACAACCTGCTCATTTGTAGGAAGGTACTGCATCGATACTTCCTTCCTCTGCACCATGTCTCAGATGAAATGGTACTTGATCTCAATGTGGTTCGATTTGTCATGAAACACTGGATTATCAAAGATCTTCACACAACTTTGGTTACCATAATGAATAATGGTGGAATCCAACACATGTTTGGATATATTTGCAAGAATCTTGTGAAGCCACGCTGCTTCACGTGTTGAAAAATACTGAGAGGGGGGGTGAATCAATATTTTAAGCAATAAATTGATTTTCTCTTTTCTTTCACTGAAAAACCTTAGGCTACTTTGTAGAGACTAGCTATTGTATAGTCTTAAGAAAACAAGAGTGCATTCAGAGATCTTATTATGAATTTCTTCATTCATCAGATGTCTATTAAGCAGTAATTTAGTGCAGTAAATAAAAAATAAACCAACGCACATGAGTAAATCACATGAACACCAGGATTTAAGGTGGAAACCCAAATCGGGAGAAAACTACCCCTGCTGTTGTCTCTGTCTTCAATAATTATTATTAAGAAAACGTTTTACAACAATGTACTAGTGTAGACTCATACTAGTATGCAGGCTTATACCTACAGAAGGCTCCAACCTTCTCTCGTTTACCAGCCTTTCTTGGAAGGGAGCTTCAACCCCTTGAAGATAGCACCATTTTCTACTGGTAGGATGATTCTACTGAAGGTTTTAACCCTCAAACTCACTGCTGACCGCGTTTCATCTATTTTCACACTGGATCAGGTAGTCTCAACCCTGGATTCACATGTGTTCTATGCACTGGGCATCATCTTCTTTCAGAAGAGACAGTTCTGGCATCTTATTAAGACTTGTATCAACAATCATATTAATACACCATTTTCCAGTGGCAGTGACAACAACTGCAATTATCTCTAAAGGAAACACAAATCTACTGACTGCAAGGCAGCTGGAAACAAAAAAATCTCCTAAACACATATTAAACAACACAATAAACCTGGAGATGATGCCTCCGCTCTTCTCGTTGCTAAACCCACTGCAGAGAACTCTCAGTCAATGTAGATCTGCCACCCAACTACCACAACGAGGTTCCTCCCTCCTCAAACCTTCCGTGCGGCCTGCACAAATGACCTCAACAACCTGTAGATGTCCCGATTGTCAGAAAAATGGCCTCCACGTCGCTCTTTTTAAATCTTCTTCTAGGGTTTAAGATCTCGGCATAATTAACCAATAATGCGAAAATCAGATCCCTATTGCTCGGGTCCCTCCTTAAAATTTGAATTAAACCCACGCGCCCTTTTTAAATCGGGTTTCGGCATTCCTTATGTATCGGTTTCTTTGCCTCTTGAATTCGCGATTTCCAGATCCCCGTCTTCCTCCGTACTCTTGACACGCGTCCCACCGAATGGATGGTTCATATTCCGCGTCGAGGTTTCCTTTGGGGATTTCCCTGATCCTTCGTTCACGGGAATACTGATTTGTCGATTACCGATACGCTAGTCCTCCGACGGGCCTTTGCCCTGCCGCCTGTCCTCTGGGGTGGCCCACACGCTATCTGCTTTATCGGGAAATCGCGTATCACGATTTCGCGATGTCTGATGCAGTTGTTTACAGGACTCGCGAAACTTCAAATCCCGATTCTCTGATGAAGCACCTTTTCTCCACGCGCTGGCCCTCCTGGCTCAGCTCCGGGTCCACATGACCATTACTCCATGACCACAACCTTACCCCGTCGGGGTTACAGGGTTTGTGCTGCCTCAATGCATACAACCACGGGATTCCCGATCATCCAAATCTCGACGCTCCGTTACGCTGACAGCTGGTCTCCACTACACCTCCGTCCTCCTGCTTTGCTGTGCTGACAGCTGGCCCCCACTCATCGGGGTTTCACTGATCGCGATTTTACAATGCATAAATCACTTGTCACCGGGATCCCCGATTCTCCGATGAGAAAAACTTCGACGACACCCGATCCTTTTCCACCTGTCCTTGCAGATGGGCGGTCCCTATTCCTACGGGATTTCAAGACTTTCGATGTCTCGACTCACTTGTCACCGGGATCCCCGATTTCCCGATGGCCAATATCCCGATGCCTCACCAGAATGCTGACGCGTGTCCTGCCCAGATCAACGGCTAGGATTCTCTCTCCAATATCCCAATGACTTGTCTGGGATTTCTCCTCTGCACAGTAGGACTTAACCCCTGCGCAACTCTTATAGATCCGACAGCTCAGATCTGTTCTCTCTCTCTGCATTCCTCTTGAGGCTTAACCTTCGTGTACCTTTTACAGATCCGACGACTATCGGCGACCCTCTTCAGTGATCATACGCGCCCATCCAAAACTCAACCATACACTGATTTTCTTACATGAAAACTCTTGTTCTTCCTTTGTCTCATCCTTTGCCATCAATGAAAATATTTCCAACATCATGGACTGTCATACTTAATGCAATGTATTATGCTTCTGTTGTGCTCAATGCCACAAAAGTTCATTTCCTGCTACACCAGGAAACCATGAAAGATCCCAAAGTGAAGCAACACTTGAAGGTGCTCTTTCTGTCCACTGCGCTCCCTGCCCAATCAGAGTCAATATATTCTTGCCATATTATATCAATACTGGAAGTATATCTTAGACCATGTCAAACTGTGCCTTGCAATTATCTCAACACATGCTTCACAACAATCTAGTGTGTCTATCTCAATTGGCTCATAAATTGGCTAAGTTTACTCACTGCATAGAAAATATCTAGTCTAGTGTTAACCAGATACATCAATGATCCAATCAGTTGTCTGTATGAGGTCAGATCAATCTCTTCGGAATCAAAAGAATACACACATAGTTTCTTCATATTCATCACCATAGCTGTAGCTTCAAGTTTAATAACTCAAACTTCTTCAATTTCTCAACTGTGTACTTCCCCTGACTCAGGAAGATCTCATTAGTTCTTTACCACACCTCTAGTCCCAAGAAGTAGTGAATCATACCAAGGTCCTTCATCTCGAACTCAGAGGCCAACGCATACTTGCATTCAATAATAAATCTCTATGTACCTATGAGGAATAAATCATCAACGTAGATGACCAAAATCAGGGCCTCACCATTAACAGTTTTGTAGTACATGTTGGGATCAACAACACTTTTGTTGAAGCCCAAACTCATCAGGTGTCCATCAATCCTCGCATACCAAGCTCGAGGTGCCTGCTTGAGTCCATACAGGGCCTTATTCAACCTACAGACATGAGACTCCTTCTCATGTATGACGAAACCATCTGGTTGCTCGATGTATATTTCTTCCCTAATCTCTCCATTGAGAAAGGTTGTCTTCACATCCATTTGATGTAGTTTCTAACCCACAAAGGCTGCGAGGTAAATAATCATTCGAATAGAAGTGTATCGAGAAACAGGAGAAAATGTCTCCTCATAATATAGTCCCTCCACCTGAGAGAATCCTCTAGCAACAAAAAATTCTTTGTGATTCTCGATGCTTGCATTGGCTATATGTTTGATCTTATAGATCCATTTGGAATTTACTACGGACTTCCTTTCAGGTCTCGGAACAATATACCACACATCATTCTTCATGATGGACTGATACTCCTGCATCATGGCATCTCTCCATACTAGATGCCTCCTCATAACAAGAAGGATTGGAATCAATGATGTGGCTCATAGCTACAATAGAGTACGAATATCTCTAAGGTCTCTTTCTCTCTCAAAAGGTACCATGAGGATTTGCATGTCCTTCTGCCTCCTGCAGAGTCTGACGAGCCCATGCAAGTATCTTCCGACCTACTGCAATATCTCTGGAAACATTAAGCGGAGCAACAATATCAATGTGATCAATTTGATCAATAGGTGAAGTCTCCCTCTGAACTGCTGGAGCATGAGGGGGAGAAGGCACTATCTCTTCATGTCTCTCACTATCAATATCCATGTGAGATCCTATAGATCTCTTGAAGGATACCTCCTCATTAAGGGTAACATTTCTGCTCACCTCAATCTGTCTCTGACCAGGGATGTAGATCTAGTATTCCTTTGAAGACTCACTATACCCCACAAATGTACCCTTTCTTCCTGAAGGGTCTAGCTTGGTCATTTTCTCCTTGGGTACATGAATGTATACTCGACACCCAAATATATTAAGTGTCCAACTTCAGACTTCACTCCGGTGAAGGCCTCCTCAAGAGTCATGTTCCTCAAAGTCTTGTGAGGACTTATGTTCTGAACATACACTACAGTCATGGATGCCTCTGCCCACATAAACGTAGGTAAATGCTAATCATACTAAGTAATCTTGGACCATAATTGATATATTGAGGTTCCCTCATGAAACCAATGTCTCAAGCATATCAAGGTTCCCTTATGGAGCTAATGTCCCCCAAGTCATATGAAGGTTTCCTCGTGAAACCAATGTCTTGGTTCCTTTATCTGACTGTCTAAGACATGATATCTTGGTTCCTTCATCTCTAACTAGGTCAAATGATACATAGTAAAAGTTTTAATACACCAACAAACAATAAATCTCAAGGAAAAAAATAAATCTCAACGATATAGGTTAATGGATGCAATACATCTTGAGCAGCACTTCGTGGAGTTCAGAGCCGAGTTTACCAGATGGTCCTATGTGTTGGCATCATAAGTCACTCCTCGATTGCAGCAGGAGTAGAGCCCAACGCCCATCAGTTAAAATGTCACGATTTGTTGATAGAGGGTGATGAATGGAAGTAAACTCAGAACAATATCATTCTAACTCAGAAAACTGGGTTGGAACAGCTAAGACAGGTGAGGTCTTGATCTAATTTAAGCTAGTAATTTTTGAATAGTAGTGAGTAAGTGGAGGGAAAAACAAAGGAAATAAAGTCTGCTTTGGACATCCGGTCTTCCAGCAGCCTTTAAAAAGGGGAAAAGTCGCAAATATGAAATCCTCTCAGATATGAGAAACTTCAAGAAAATTAAGATGCTGCAAAACTAATACAATCAAACATACATTATATAGTCATTACAACACCCGACTGGATCATCCGTGCCCGAGCTCTTAAGATTCAGAGGAAAAAGGGGAGGAAGATGCTGGCTTCCATTAAACAAGAAGTCTCAAATATCAATCTATAACCAGGGAACCAGAGGCCTCGTTAAAGCTTTACAATTGGGAGCTTATCTCTACCATCCATCCATACAAAAATACAAAAACTGAGTATATATACTCAGATAAATTCGCGACCTTGGCAACAGGAGGGTAGTTGAGACATTAAAATCCAACTTAGCTTGTGCAGGATCCTCTGGTCAGACGAGAACATTAGATCAGCATGGATTCTTTAGGAAAACCTGCAGACAGGACGATCTTGGGTAGACTGCCTGCCAGAACCTCCATGCCTTACATTTAAGGAGTGAGGTGAGGTTTCAACCACCTCCTCCTACCTTTATTTACCTCTAGCAGGGATCAAGATCAAGGTCAAGTTGAATTGGCACCTGGAGAACGTGATGACACCTCCTGTAGCTAAACCCGATGCTTTGGCCCTTTGCACAGCTCTTTCTATCACCCCAAGTGACCACGGGCCGTGACCCTATGCCTATCTTCAAAGGAGATTTTTTGCATTTCATGTTTCGGTGATTCCAGATGTAGTGGAGGAGCGACCCCTGTCTTTCAAAGTCCTGATAACCGAAATAGCGATCGAGATTGATCGTGCACCATGCGTCCTTTGGTTGGATGGCTGAGATGATTTCGGCATTTTGGAACCCACCTTGCCACACGATAAACACTGGCGCCCTTTCCCCAAGCCTGTTTCCTTTGTGACCGGGCACCAAGACCGTGGGCCCAATTCCCGGGGGCTTTTACATTTTGTGTTTCAACGATTCCATATGCAATGGAGGAGTGACTCCCTGTCTTTTAAAGTCCTCGTAGCCGAAATGCCGAAACGGCTAATCATTTCTTGTTTTAGCAATTCCAGATGTAGTGGAGGAGCGATCCCTTGTCTTTTAAAGTCCCGGTAGCCGAAATGCCGAAACGGCTAATCATTTCGCATTTCTACTGGATCGGACGACCATGATCATTTCATGACTTTGGCCCTAATGGATGAACCCATGCACTAAACCTCGTGCAAATCCATGGCTCAATCTTACCCGATGACCGTCGATCTGCTCCATCTATGGATCCTCGCCGTTGAAAACAAAATGTCCACTTGCTTGATTTTAAGCCCAAAATGGACTTCTTCTTTGTGCTGCACTTGGCGCTCATGACTGTGGCCTTTGAATAAAACACATTTGATGGGATTTTAAACCCCATTTCTACACATTTTACACCAAGGGCCTGAAACCGGAGAGAAACACCCCCTTGCAAGAATTGGCACTAACATTGTGAAGAAGGGATTATACATGCCTTTCCACATACCAGCTACAACTATGTCCTGGTTGCCTAACATTTGACTTCGCTGACCAATGACACCAGATTCACTGAGCACATGAATGTCATCGGGCGTGTCGATAAGGCAGTGCATGAGCGCAATGTAGCGCGTCATGAAGTCACCATGGCTGGCGTTGTTGAACTCTAAGGAAACCACGTTCTGCAAAAACACTTCAGTCTGCATTTCTTGTACGTTGATCTGTGGAAGGTAGAGCATGCCCGAGTATGTGTAGAATCGTACCTCCAGGCTGGAGGACGACTTGTATATAATACCTCCCTTTACCAACTCCGTCGCATTGTATAACTTGAGAACATCACGTCCCAGTCAAAATATTGATGGACACTAAAGTAGTCTCCTCTAGAAAGTGCAACACAAATGCATGGCTCAAATAAATTGCCGAATGGACTCCAAGCGGTCGGTCTTCCCAGTAGTCGTCCATTATTCTTGTTTGCACTAATGGTGAACTGGAGCACAACAGTTTAAAATTACTTGAACTCTGTGAGTTTGTGAAATCGCTCCACTTACGTGCGGTGTGCCTCTCGAACCCATCGATTTTGCGAACAATGTCTAAATACGAGAAAGCACTTGTTCTTAAAGTTATATTATTGGCATAATTGACCAGGATAAAATCGCTCGCCTTGCATGGAAATGTGCTCTCTTTAAAGCCAAGGATTTGGAAACAATCTCTTGAACCCAACGATTGAGTTGTTCATATGGACGATTGAGTTGTTCAAGGGTTTCAACGAGCCATTGGAAAGATCACTGATATTTGTATATGACGTAGAGGGTTGTACATTACCCTGCTTCTATGTATCATAGCAAGCTATCTCTCATTTTCCTGGGCCCTCCCGTGAGGGATTCGAGCCCAGTCCCGCTCTGATACCATGTTAGTTTTCTTCATATGAGATATGATCGATGTATTATTACAATAATGAGTGTTCCATATATAGGGAACATAAGGTGACCATCCATGAAAGGATGCGTCCCTTGAATAATCAATAACTATTTGTTATTATCATTTACTTATTATAGAATATATATAATAATCAATAATATTTCTATTATTAATTATTATCTTTAGAGAATGTCTTCCCGATGTTGTCCAAACATCAACAAAAAACCCCCAAAAAAATTCCTCAATATAGATAGAACAAATACTGAACAAAAAATCCTCCTCTACTCCTTCACTAGGAAGAGTAGTGCACCACTTGACCAAGAAATATCAAGAGATAGACCATAAACCCTCCTTGATGTCACATTGAGTTGCAGTAGCAGTTCCTCCGAGACTTGCACTCTTATTCATACCTGGAGAGCTAGTGTGGGAGTGTTCAAATGAGATACCATCCTCACATATAAATACAAGTTGTGAGGTGGCACTAGGGTTGTGACTCTTCACTTGGTGGAGACGGCTTCTCCTAGAAGTGGCTAAAACCACTTTACAATTATGAGGGGATGACCTTACAAATACACCATAAAAATACATGTTGACCAATCCATGAAAGGGGATTTGATATTATACAAGTCCCTTTCTATCACATGAGCTCAGGCTGTGTCTCGGGGCTCAACCATGCAAGGCGCTTCGGGCTTTGGGCTTCTTCTCTTTTCATTATAGCCAACTCTTACATTCGCAAACTTTGAATCACAAATTCAAATGGTGTGAGCATCAACAGTCCCCATCCCTCCTTCCGATTGATTTCTACAATCGCTTCGGACTTCGACCTTCGGGAGTTTTCACTTCTCCTATCTCTGTCTCTCCCTATTTGCGAATCAATGAAGTGCTGATCCAACTCCACGTTTCCTATCCCAATGGATGCCTAGGATTTTTATGGCTCCTAGATCTTTGGGTATTCTCTCGGTGTTCTCCTTCGATATCTCCCGGAGAAATACTCCTATGGTTCATGTAGATTGCTTCCACATGTCCCTTCCAGATCCAATGGTTTGGATTCAAATCGCTCTTTGTGACTTCGCGAAGATCTTTGTTTTCTCTTAGCAAACCTCCCGGACCTCCAACTCACAGATATCCTGATATTCTGCCACCTGTCTCCTCTGACGATGGAAAATTTCATAGTCTTCGGGACTTTGGCAAGACCTCGAATCCTTTTGCACACTTAGCACAATTTTCTTCTCGAGACTTTGACTATTCTCGATCTTCTTCTGCACTCCTTGTAGAGTTCTGCACAAACTTTTCTACGACTTTTCTTGGCTTCAAAAAACTTCAAGGTTCCCATTTCCTCTGCCTCCTTTAGTGGACTTTCTCTTTTTCTCATGACAGCTTAACGCTCTTGCTCCTGAGCTTGTAATATGAACTTACAGTATCACGACTCACTTCTTGTGCTCGACTAATCTTTTTGATGGATTCTCCCTTAGCGTGCCTGGAATTCTTAAGGAGTCTCATTTCCTTTGTCGATGCACTCTTGCAAAGCCTTCCTTCCTCAGTGTTAAGAACCTATACCAGATATTTAAATATACTTCAAAAATAACCAAGAATAAACCATAAACCATTCATCATAACATTGAACACAAGAAATATCCAAAACCCTTGAGGTAGGGCAACACCATACAATGGATCCTATTATGGAAGGTATCCTCTCCTGTTCACTTGCCTCTTCGAGGGGGCTTCCTACTAATGAGCTTTAAATCCAAACACAATATTTCTCTTCATATCCCATTACATTGCTTGAACCTATTTATATAGTGTTACCATCACTTAAGAACATTCTAGAGGAGGAATCTTCTAGAAGTAGAACCTTCTAAGAAGTCATCTTACATTTATTATATCTAACTATCCATTTATTATATCTAACTACCATAGTGGGCCTTATTTAATAATATAGTGGACCTAGTCCACCTTACATTGAATGGCCTCCACAATTGTCACAATGGGCCCTTTGGGCCCCACCACTATCTCTCTAGCTACCTTACATTCCATCCTCCTTATGAAAGCGTTGTCCTCAATGCTTGATGTACAACCATATACCAGGGTCCCATGGATAAGTGTGGACCATAGTGCTGAAGTAGACTAGAGAAATAGGGCCCCTTTGAGAAATGGTAGCCACCATGCTAAAGTATTTCAATCGCCATTGTAAACCAGGGTCCCATGTCCAACTGCTCATGTGAACCCCACATGGAAGATATCAACACCCAATAACCAACTGAAAATGATGCTCCCAATACTGACACCTGTCACATGGATCCAAATAAGAAGATCCATCCACATAGTGGAAAAGGGTCGTAGCAGAATCTGGAAGAAATAATACCACTGTAGAATATGCAGGATGGACACTAGTAATAATCATTGGCTCTCGATTTGTCACATTGACGCTCTCTACAGAAGGTGGATTAGAGTCATCAAATAAAATATGAAAGTGGTTGTCATCCCATAAATGACAACTATCCATATACCAATCATCACAATCGACCTCAAAATCATACCAAGCATACATTTATTGATTACATTCATCTCTGATCTCCACCATAAGAAATCTCTCCATGTTATCCAATGAATCTTAAATACTACAAAAACTATCATTGAGGCCATCTGCAAAGTCATCCAATGTGTCAAACAATTGAGATTTGAATGCTTCAGTAATTTGTAGAATTTATTTGAGGGTTTGAGAGGAAATAGCCATTTGATCACCCTATGAACTCTTTTGTCCTGCAACCGTCATGAAAAACCCAAAAAATAGAACAATAAGTTACGACGGAAAATCATGGTTTTTTTCTGGAAAAATCCTAAAAAACTGCTGAATTTAAAATGCTCATAACTTCACTTTCTGAACTTCGTTTCGAATGATTTTTTTTTTGAAATTGAGTGAAATTGTGAGAGGAACTAATATATATAATTTTTTTGAGGAAATTCGGCCTCAAAATTCTACAAAAATAAAAAATATTGCGTCGCCGTCTGCGGAAAAAACCATGAAAAATTGCAGATTTTAAAACTTCAATATTTTGATTTCCCGGACTCCGTTTCAGACGATTTTTTTTTAAATTGTTTTTTTTTCTAAGAGGAACTCAGATATACAACCTTTTTCTGCAAAATTTTCACACAAATGTACCAAAATTTTTTGGAATGTCACGGCCCTCTTTTTTCTTCTCCGAATAAAAAAACTGCAAAGATAAAAAATATTTGCACACAATGTCTGCCAAGGAAAGTGCTCTGATACCACTTGTTAAGAACCTATACCAGATCTAAAAATATACTTTATAAATAAACAAGAATAAACCATAAACCATTCACCATAACAATGAACGCAAGAAATATCCAAAACCCTTGAGGTAGGGCAACACCATACACTGGATCCTATTATGGAAGGGATCCTCTCCTGTTCACTTGCCTCTTCGAGGGGGATTCCTCCTAATGAGATTCAGCTCGAAACACAATATTTCTCTTCATATCCCATTACATTCCTTGAACCTATTTATATAGTGCTACCATCACCTAAGAACATTCTAGAGGAGGAATCTTCTAGAAGTAGAACCTTCTAAGAAGTCATATTACATTTATTATATCTAACCACCCATTTATTATATCTAACTACCATAGTGGGCCTTATTTAATAATATAGTGGACCTAGTCCACCTTACATTGAATGGCCTCCACTATTATCACTATGGGCCC
>ML814758.1:58909-72197 GCA_009831015.1 Picea engelmannii | reverse complement strand
TAGTTAATAATTAGTTGGTTAATTAATAATAAATTAATTGTTAATTAATTAATTAATTAATGGTTAATAATATAGTTAGGTTAGTAACTAAGTTAGTAATTAGGATTATTTAAAAATTAAATAAAAAGAAAATACAAAAAACAATATAAAAATATAAAACAATTTAAAAAAAAACAAAAAACAAAATATAATAATTAAATATAATAAACAAAATATATATAAAAAAAAATTAAAACAAGAATTATAATAAACAAACATTAAATAAATATATTAAGAAATAAAAAAAAACTTAAACAAAACATAAAAAACAAAATATTAAAAAACAAAACATAATACATAAAACAAAACACGTGACCACATAAAAATATAACAAATATTAATAAAACAAAAACTTAAATCCTATCATATCCTAAGTATACCCTACCCCACTCACACCTACCACTGCATACATCACCCTCCACTCACCTTTACATCCACACATCTTGTAAAACCTCACGCCCCCCATCCATTTCACACTTAATAAATCAACGCACCATAAATTTTCCGGACCCCCCTCACCTTCCGGACTTTAACGAGAGGGGGGGTCCGGAATCCCCATTAAACTCCACGCACTTTCCCATACACCGCATCCAAATGAATCAAATCCACCGCCCATAAAAATTCCGGACCCCCCTCACCATCCAGAATTTAACGAGAGGGGGGGTCCGGAATACCGCTTTCACAAAAAAAAACCACTTTTCCCATTTTTGCCTAAATTTTTTCCTGTTTCAGCATGTGTTCGTCCAAGGAAGTTTCTGGGAAAATGGAGATGGATTTTAAAAATACGAGAGAGTTTTTTTCTCAGAACGGGATGAGGAACAAAAACCTCTCTCAGTTTTTTCAACAGAGCTACGAGCAGAGAGAATCGAAGAAATCTTCGAGGCCCATTTTTCTAGATTCTCCATTTTCCGTTACAGTCCCGATCTTGCAGGAGCTGTTATGGACAACTGGGGACGAATTTGGCGAAACCGAAGGAGGTTTTTGTCTAGAACATGCCCATATACAATAAAATCCTTCATTTTTCTCCCAGGTGTCATTATTCAAGGCAAAAACATGTCTGTTCGGACCCCTTTTTTCGTAGAAAACCGATCCATCTTTCATGGCAGAAAGCTCCAAATTTTGTGGGAGTGGTGGCTATTTTTGGCCGAAGCGGTTAAACCGACTTCCGAAACTTATTGGGATGATCTATACTATTTATTGAGAGGATTTTGATGTAAAATGGTTCGACCTGTGAGGTTCCTGGCTGGACAATGGGCTATGTTTTGACCAGAGAATTTTTTCTGTAATCTTGAGATGAATGATCAGTAATGGACATGCTTTCTTTTACAGGATTCCTGTGTGGATGTGTTGGTGGCGTTCTCTCTCTGTTAAGTGTTTTCCTGTGATCATTACGCTTGTTTTCATTTTCTCATTATCAGAAGAAAGTAAACAGAGCAGAATTTATTGGCAAATACTCTGCATCTGTCCTTTTGATAATCTGTATGTTATTCTGCTAATAAGCTAGTTTATGAATTCTTAACTGCTCATTTTCTTGGCTTTTTCCTCCCCTTTTCTTCCTCAGATTGACACCATCAAAATTTAATTCGATCCAGCACTTCCACTACCTTGCCCTGTTTCAATAGTTATGTCTAAGATCTGAGAGTGAATCACATTTTTAAGCGCAGACCCCATTTGCTCAATGGCCCTCCTTGCTGTTCCAAAACAACCATTAAAAAACCCCAACCCATTTTCTTCATAACTAGCCTAATACCTATTAAAAAAAAGTTATATCAGACAAAGAGATCCCTCTCTGAGTCTTGGAGGGATAGATCCAAGACTCGAAGTGGTTTTGATGTTGCCTCTGTGACTGCCTTACAGCCTTGGGAAAATTACAGAGTGCTAACAGAATGGCGACTCCACTGGGGACAGTTCCCCAGTAATACACTTCAAAGCTCTAGATCTGATCACTGATGGTGGACAGTGACCAGACACCAAAAAGGCTGAAATCATTCACCTGGCAACTCCAATCAGCTCCAGACAGTGCCAACTCGAAGACTCCACTGGAGGAAGAACCTAAAGCATGGCCAAGCAGCCTAGAAAGACCAGGTACTCAAGCTCAAATTGCATTCAAGACATCTTTGGTTTCATCTGCAATTTCTTTCTCTCTTATCATGATCCTGGTCATTTTAAGGAAATAACTAACGAGCTAAACCAGCTTAAGGCAGAGTTTGGTTAAGAAGATAAAATACTTGAAGAAGAAATAATCACATTAAAAATCCATCTTGAAGAAGCGAAAATAACAAAAGAAGTCATGAAGTCTCAGATAATGAAGAAATAAGAAGAGTTTGAGAATCTTGAACAAGAAGTTGTCACTTTGAGAAGTAAAATCGTCAAGCTCAACAAGAATGCTGAAGAGACAAAAACATCCACGTCAGTTATAGAGAATGAAGAGAAGCACTCTAGGTTGCTAGAAAAGAAGAATGAAGAAAATATAAAGAGTTATGAATAAGTACTCAAAGGAAGGAATCATGGTCAACTTGAATCTAAGAAAACTATTGAAGATACATATTCAAGAAGACCACCCATGTTCAAGCCACAAAGAAGCTTCAATCATGATCATGACCAGTTAAGGAAGAAATTCAGATGGACTACACCATAAAGAAGATCATTCACTCCCAGGTATGCAAATTTATTTTATGGTCATTGTTTTTATTGTACTAATTTTGGACATAAGGTTGCAGATTGCAAGGATTATAAAATAAATGTTTAAGAAAGAAATTCCTATGTGGCCCCACGTAACATTGAATGTTACAAATGTCATAACTATGAACACATAGCTAGTGATTGTAGAAGCATGATCAATAATTCCGTGAAAGAAATCATTGATATCAGATATAAGAAAGTATGGATAAGAAAACATGAAGAACAAGTGAACAAATACCAGGTCCCAGATAACAATATTGGCAATAAACCAAGATGAAGAAAATTCTATAGAGAAAAGGAAATATGTCATATACATAAAGGTTTGGAAAATAACTAAAAGAAAATAAGGACAAGTAAATAAGGAACAGGTTCAAGATATTGTACTTTTAGGAATTGTAGTGAAAGATGAATCCACAGACTGAAAGAAAGAAGTCAGATCTCAGAGAGATGGTGAATATACTAATGAAGATGATGATGAATACATATCAAAGCTGGAGTTGTTTTGAGCCATCTGAATTAGAGACTCTCAGGTAATATTAGTATTCGACATGGGAGTTTATGTGATAGCTATGATAGACCAAAGAACCATCCTTCGAGCAACTTGCAGAGTTTGAGTGGACAGATCCAAAGTAGTCAGTTAGCAAAAGTAAAATTTGATAGATTAATCAGTTGTAGTAGTGAAGACTTCATGATAGTATAGTGATAAATGGGTCAACATTATGGACAGTTGTGCAGTAGAGTCTTGGACAATATGAACATATATGGATTCCTAAGAACATTTAGCAGGTTTGGACAAATATATGACATTGGAAAAGAGCACGGATTCATATATTGGTTCAGAGAGTGGTTCAGAGACAAGGGAACGTTATCATAATGGATGATAGTTACACTGGAAATGGAACAAACAATGCTAATGGATTCCAAATTGATAGATATTTTTTGGACACATGCAGTGCATACATCAATTCAAATTCAAATCAGAGTAATGCTCAGAAATAAGAATGAAAAAAATCCCTATGAGCTATGGAAATGAAGACCAGAAAATGTGAAGCACTTCAGAGTATTTGGAAGCAAATGCTACATCAAAAGAGAAGATGGCAGAATGTGAAAGTTTGACTTTCGTGTAGGCAAAGGAGTACTTGTTGGTTACTCAAGTACAAATAAAGCATACAAGTGTTACAATCTGAGGTTGAACAAAGTTGTGGAAAGTATCAATGTAACAATTGATGAAACAGGGGGAGGAGAATTAAAGGAAGAAGAAAATGAATCAATGGAACAACTTTATGAAGAAGAAGTAGAGGGGGAAGATGAAGAGGATCAAACAAAAGTAGAATAACAATTTCAACAAGTGCCTCTAAAGACAATTAGCAAATGAGTAAAGAAGAATCATCCTTCAGATTAGATTGTTGAAAAAAAGGATGCATGAGTTGAGACTAGAAGAAGAATCTGTTCACTAGAACAAATGCACCTAGCACTCTTATATATGATTGAACCAAACAATTTTGAAGAGGCCAGCAAGGATGAATTCTGGAATAAGGCCATGGATGAAGAATTGCATCAAATAGAGAAGAATGACACTTGGGAATTGGTTCCAAGACCAAAGAATAAGAATGTGATTGGCACAAAGTGGGTTTTTAGGAATAAATTGAATGAATATGGACATGTTACAAGGAACAAAGCTAGATTGGTATGTAAAGGATACACACAGGTTGAAGGAATCGACTTTGAAGATACATTTTCCCTAGTTTCTAGAATGGAATCAATCTAACTTCTCTTAGCTTATGCATGCTACAAGAATATTAAAGTTTATCGGATGGACATGAAATCATCCTTTATTAATGGGGAACTTGAAGAAGAAGTCTACATTGAACAACCAAAAGGATTTTAGTTGTCAGAGAACACAGATTATGTGTGCAAATTGAAGAAGGCCTTGTATGCTCTAAAACATGCTCCTAGAGCATGGTACTCTAGACTGAATAAATATCTACAACATGCAAGGTTCAAAAAATGAAGTGTAGACAACAACCTCTACATCAAGGTAACTCAAGATAATATCTTATTAATTGAAGTTTATGTTGATGATATTATTTTTGGAAGTACTGATGATAGGTTAAGCCAAAAATTTGCAAAGGATATGCAGAATGAATTTTAAATGTCATTACTTGGAGAACTATCCTTCTTTCTGGGTCTTCAGATATGTCAAAGAAACTAAGGAATTTTTATTTTTCAAAATAAGTATATAAGAGAAATGATAAAGAAGTTTGGAATGGAATATTGCAAACCAATTACCACTCCTATGCAAACCAGTTGTAAATTGAGCAAAGATGATGATTCAAAGTCTACAGACCAGAGGCAATACAGGTCAATGATTGGTATCTTACTATATGTGACATCATCTAGACCAGATGTAATGTAGGCAGTGGAACAGGTGGCATGATTTCAATCAACACCAAAGGAATCACATGTCGTAGTAGTGAAGATAATTTTTAGATATCTCAAAGGAACATAAGTGTTTGGATAATGGTATCTAGAAGGAAAGGATCTATCACTTATTACCTACACAGATGCAGATTGGGCAGGTTGCATTGATGGATGACGAAGCACCAATAGAGCAACATTCTACTTGAGCGAGTGTTTAGTATCTTGACTAAGCAAGAAACAATCATCAATATCTTTATCTACAACCGAAACATATTATATTGCAACAAAACGATGTTGTACTTAGGTTCTATGGATGAAACAAACTTTGAAAGATATACAGGTTGAGTATAATGAGCCCATTCCAATCTATTGTGATAATACAAGCATCATCAATATCTCAAAAAACATGGTGATGTACTCCAAGACGAAGCACATTCCAATCAAGTATCACTTTCTACGAGAATAGGTTTCAAAGAAGAACATCAGAGTTGAATATGTGGGCACAAAATAACAAGTGGAAAGCATCTTTACAAAACCGTTTCCATGGGAATCCTTTGAGTATCTTCGCGAGAGACTTAGAGTAATTTCTACTCCAAAATGAATGCTTTTGAATGTTTATCTTATATGTCTTAGATTTACACGAGGAAGCACCATAAAGAGGACAATTCAGGTTGGGAGATTAGTTTTAGGAATATTTCAGTTAGGGGGAGCAGCCCCATATGGAAATATACCTTTGCCATTGATGACAAAGGGGGAGATATTTATCAGATGCAAAGATAGAATTGCTTGGAGAAAGAGCACAAATGCATGGTTCTAGGGGGAACGATGGTAACAGGGGGAGAATGAGTGATACGACTTCAATATTTCATCAGAGTGTTTCCATCAATTCCAAAGGGGGATATTGTTGATTATTAGGGTTGGTTGTCATTGATATCAACCCTTGAAGAAAGTTCGGTAGCGAATTATGGTAGCAAAAAGGTTTGGGTAATGGACCAAAGTTTGTTTGATGTATAATGGTATGATTTTTAATATATTTGAAGGTAAGACTATTCTATATGGATAGTACATGTCATTCCATTTCTGTTGGTATGTGAAATGTCACATAACTCCTCACGGTTAGAGAGTTATGGCCATGTGAAGTTGGAGAACCCTCATGAGTCATCTAGAAGCCCCAAAAGGTCAAAGTAGTCAAATTGGTTGCAAAGAAGAAATTATTTAAATAATAAAGTGAAGCGATGAGTGTACTATAAGTCAAAATGGATACAAAATAAATTACTAAGTGGATAAGTGGTTAGAAGTGGGTTAGCCCTAAAATAAGGAAAGTGGTTTAAGAGATTTTAGAAGGTAAATAATAAAGTGAAGTGATGAGTGTACTATAATTCAAAGTGGATACAAAATAAATGATTTAAATAATAAATTTAATGGATAAATTACTAAGTGGACAAGTGGTTAGAAGTGGGTTACCCTTAAAATAAGGAAAGTGGTTTAAGATGGTTAGAAGGTAACCCCTTGAGGAAGCTACATAAAAGTATAAATAAGAGGCAAGGGTCTCTCATTTAATTACACTTTAGAATATTGAATATCTACAAGTGATTGAGGTAACCAAAGGATATCTAAGCCAAATTTTAGAGGGAAGGTGAAGTAAAGAAGGACGAAATTCAAGGGAGGATAAATTATTTTGATGATGCTTTCTAGGGTATGTTATTTACAGGTCATCTCACGATTTTCACAATAACATTTTTTTCTAGAATGAATCAAACCGAGAAATATGGAGGCCATTGAGGAAACATATCCAATTAGATGTGATAAAATTTTCATGTTTTGGGTCGTTTTATTTTTGGAGTTACACTCCGTGGAAAATAGGGTTTGTGGCTAGTCCCGAAACTAGTCTAAAACAAGTGTTTCAGGTAAAAATGTCATAACTTATTCATAACAGATCCAAATTTAGTAAGACCAAATGTGTTGTTTAGATTAAAGTCTGCATTATTCCATGTACCATTTTCATATCCATACAACAAATATTACATGCAGGGAACGCTCTACAATTTCTCTCTCTAGAATAAGCCAAAATTTAGCAAGGTATGCCATTTTTTCTATAACTCATTTTCTGAGAGGTTCCAAGTAGTGAAACCTAGAGGAATTGCATAAAACAAACTTTAGAAAATTATGTACTATTTTAGATCTTTATTCATCACATGTACACAATTATGATTATTTCAAGTTAGGGTTGTTGACTAATCCAAAATTAGTCATGTGAGACTAAAGTAAAGTTTGATAAAATACTAGTCTCTTGTTGTTAAAGATAAGGAAGGTTTGCAAGTATGCGATCATATACACCGGGTCTATTACATAGTTACAGATCAGATTTGAATGATGAAATTGATGATATATTTTGGTTGAGGTATGTTACAGATAGATGTTGTATAACATTGAGGTTGTGGCACATGGTTTGATGTAATGGTTTATGGTATTTGGTTATGGATAGTGTGATGTATTGCTAGAGAAATTTTGATGGTTATATTTGTACATGTATTTGGTATATGGTGTAGGTACATGTTGGGTACATGGTTGAGACAAGTAGTTGATGAGTTGGCACATAGATGAGGTGTATAGTTGATGATGCTGGTACATCTTGATGAGTCATAGTTTATGTGTATTTGATGTATGATTGGTACATATTTGGTGCATGGTTGATGAAATCGTTGATGGTACAGGTTGAGGTACATGTTGGTGCATGGTTGATGCACTTGTTTATGGTACACACTGATTACATGTTGTTTGGTACAGATTGGTGCATGGTTGATGCACTTGTCTACAGTATAGGCTGATTACAGGTTGATTGGTATAGGTTTACAACAATATATCTCACAATGATAGTGTGAAAGTGGTTCCATCATTCTACTTATATTTCAGGGCGGTTGGACAAGGAAAGGACAAGTGGTTGTAGCCACCTTCTGGTTGTAGCCAAAGAACATAGGGGGTTGTATCTTTCTTCTGGTTGTATCTAGAGAATTGGGGAGTTGGATCTTCCTTCAGGTTGTAGCTTGAGAAACTAGGGGGTTGGAACCTCCTTCTAGTTGCAGCTAGGAAACAAAGGAAGTTGGTGCTTCCAATGAATGTAATTCTTAAATACATATAAGAAAAAACATTCCGTGGTTTTCTCCTTCTTTGGGTTTCCATGTAAAAACACTGGTGTACTGTGTATGTGTACGATTTCTCATTTGTTCATTGTTTATAATTATGCAACTATTCGATGATAATGCTACATTGATATAACACTTGAATTTTATGGTTAAAAGAATTAAATTTCTCTATTACTAATTCACACCCCTTCTCAGTAAACTTGATTCACCCCTCGAATTTTTCCTTACTTATCATTAATTAGCTGAAACTCCTCATAGTTGCTGCAATACCTCTCTGCTGCAACTCCAAGTGCATTTTTCAATTCCAAGCACAATCCAACTGCTACAAATCCAAGTGCACTCTTCATGCTACACTCTATGTAAGCGTTGCAATTCTATGTACAATCCAACTGTTGCAACTCCAAGCGCACTCTTCGTGTTATGTTTCCAAGTACACTGTTGCTGCGACTCCAATTAGAAATCCTGCTAGCATAGTAGTCAACACTGTAGTCGGAAGTTGGGGAATGGAATTCACATAGGAAGGAGACATGGGGCAAGTAGGCGACTAAAAGAGGAATAAGTTTTCCTACCGACTCAACACATGCTTGATCTTCACTAAAGTTTATAAAAATCGATGTAACCGAATGAAAAAATGGATTCTCATGGATGTCCATATGTCTCTTGTATAATTTTATATATTATCCATACTGTATAAGAACCTCATCTCCACGAGAGCTGAGGAGGAAGGAAAGTATTCTACCAATCACATTCTGCTATTATTGTAACTTTTAGAATTTTGTAATACCATTCTATTTCTTCTTCATGTTAGTGTAATGGTGTGTTGAACGATTGTGTGATTATGATTTTGTATCTCCATTCCTTGTCTAAGGGTGTAGGACCCCCTCCTTATTCAAGTACTTCATGTATATTAGCGTATGATTTAACCTTTCATTTTATCTTATTTAATTTTGTAGTTGTTTTTTTTCTCAGTCTGCTGCAATTCTAAAATATGGTAGAACAATCATTTCAATTAGTGTATGGTTGATATTCAATTTCTTATTGTTTAGAATTAACAATCTTAAATTGTAATTCGACATTGGTTCTATTTTCGTGAGTTATAATCACGGACATGTTACAACTCTTGATTTTTTTCATTCACATTGCCACTATTCTCACGCTGTAGCTCTGTTGCTGTAATTTATGTTGCTACAATTCATGTTGCTGAAAACCACATTACTATGATTTCTTTCATACTACAACTTCGTTGCTGCAACTTTTCTTGCAACTGCACTTTATTTTGTTTGATTTTCAATTTGTGATAGCTTTAGTTTTCAATAGTTTAATATTGATTGGATTGTTATTGAATGAGAGAACACTTGATTGTTACAACAAAACAAGATCTTCATTATACTTGAGCAAGCCAGTAGTAGATCGTAGCATAATTTCAATTTCTACAAGTGTGATTTAATTTCCACAAGTGTGATTTCAATTTCTGCAAGTTTAATTTCAATCCCTGCAAGTGTGATTTTAATTTACGCAAGTGTGATTTCAATTCCTGCAAGTGTGATTTTAATTTCCACAAGTGTGATTTAATTTCTACAAGTGTGATTTAAATTCCACAAGTGTGACTTTTTATTTCCTGCAAGTGTGATATTTACTTTTCTTCGCAACTCAAGGAATAATATAGATTGGTGACTTAAATAAGTATCATGGATATTTGATTTGTGACATTAAAAGTACTACACCGTTTTAGCCACATCACATTACTCTTTCATATACAGTGCACAACAGTTCATAAGTAAGATAAAACCTTAGATTGATAATTAAACGTACAACTCTTCGATTTCTTGATAACCTATTAGAAAGTAATTGAAGAATACCTCATTGTCGGCCCTGCTTTTGGTGAACTGTCAAAATAAGTAGTTGTTAAGTAAGTTGTGCGGATTTCGATTTTAATTTCTATGATTTATTTTTAACAATTAGTAGAATGTTGTTCTAGTCTTTTCTATGAGTAGAGTTAGTGATCAACAAGGTATATTTATTATCTCTTCCAAAAACTCCCCAAAAGATAACAATGTAGGTCAATCACAAAAGGGAAAGGAGGTCAATTAGCCAAACTACTTATCACCTACAACATGTTTTCTTTCCAAGAAGAAGTCCAAATCATCTTATCAGGAATGAGAGACAATACAAGGGTCTCTGCACACATGAGTTCCACTTTCAGAAGAACAAATCACTGAACAATATCACTTTAGAGAGTTCCTTTTTCTTGAGGCACCTTTAAAAACGAAGGACAACCCTAAAAAATAAATGGCACACGAGATTGTCAAGGAGGAGCCCTCTAATTTCAGATTTTCAATAAAAGAAAGATATGAAGATACCAAGATGAAGAAAATCCTACATTCATCCTTGCCAAACTTCCATGGATTATATAAGGAAGATCTTGATACCTTCCTCTTCGAGTTTGATGTACTTTGCAGAAGTTACAACTATGTGACAGATTCCCAAAAATTAAAACTTTTTTCTGTCACACTTAAGAGCACTGCACTACGATGGGTTATGGGTCTTGGAAAAGATATAATTCTCATGGGATAAAATGATGCAGAAATTTATAGAAAAATACCAAGACTACTACAAAGATAAAGAAATAAGAGGAAGTCTTCAAGATTATGCAGCATGAAGATGAGATCCTTGAAGGTTATGTTGAACGATTTACCTATAACATGTAGAGGGTAAAGCAAGGAGAGTTGGTGCTTAAGACACAACATGTATTATTTCTAAGAGGAATATGAGATATTGTATAGAATGGACAGGGGAGATGTTTCTCAGTTAGACTACGACATTGTCTTAGAATTTTTCCGTAATTATTCTAGAGGCACATAAAAAAAAGGAAAAAGACCAAGATATATAATGGAAAGAATGGGAAAAATTGCTAGAAGTGGATTCACGAGAGAAGAAATTGGTAACATGTTAGAATACTTCAATACCAACATACTTATTTCCCCGATCTCCCAACTGGAGACACTGTATATGAAGAAGAAGAGGGAGGAGATAGAACAAGCATTGGCTATATTTTGTTCGAGATGTAGAACAAAGCAAACAAGGAGGGAATTTCCATTGGATCATATCAAGGTTTGTGGAATATGCATAGAGGACCATGCTACTCATAACTACCCATCCTTACCAGGATTAAAAGCTATCTACTAGAAATCCAAAGAACCAAAACAATTATGCTATGTCTCTCAAAAGAGACCCTGACAGCCTGGAACTCAATGTATGATCCAAGATCAATCTCAATATTTCAATTCATATTGGACTAACCATTCCATGCAATATGATTCTTAAAGATGGGGTATGCCATCACAAAAATGGGTAGCTCCTCCTCCAAACCAATTATGGCAACAAGGATGGAGTAACCCCACTATAGGAGGACCTCAACAACCTATGATACAATGACCCATGCAACTCCTTCCTCCTCCCCAAATGCAAACATCCACATCCACCCCTCCTCAACCACAACTACCTACAAAACCCATACCTAAACCAAATAATGGAAGGTTATTTCAACCAACACAAGCTGCTGGACTTGTGACCTACCCTATGTTAGGGTCCTATAAATTATAGGAAATTCGATTATTCAGTTTCTATCTGTTGTTTCTCTCATGAAAAAAGCTCTTGGTTTGACTGGTTTCCTCGTATGACTTTGCCCCTCCATCCATTTTGCCTAATCCTTCATTCACTGCTATGTCGCTCACTCCCCTGTCCATTCATCCTATTCACCTCATCTTTCTCCCACCAATCTTCCTTGAGTAAAAAAAAGTTAGATAACCTAGGATAGATAATGAAATAAAATATTGAATAGTAATAACTAATTAAATTAATAATTTAAATAAATTGGTAAGTTAGTAATTAGATTAGGGTAATAAGTAATAGTTTGAATAATAAATTAAAATAATTAATAAATAATTATTTTTAATAAATAAATAATTGATTTGGAATAAGTAATAATAATTTTAACTTATAATAATTAAAAAATAAAACAATTAAAAAACATTATTAAAACAAATAAAAAATTAAAATGAAAACATAAAAACAAAACATTATAAATAAAAGATTAAAAACAAATAAAAATTAAAACATAAAACAAATAATATATATATATATATATATATATATATATATATATATATATATTAAAACAAATTTTAATCAAATAAACACAAAAAAAACTATATCGTAAGTCTAAAAAGCTACCTCCTGTACTTTATATTTCGGACCCCCTCTTGCGTCATTTAACCAAAGGGGGCTCCAAAAAGTTGTTTTCATTTTTCCACATGTCCCCTTTCTATAATTTCGGACCCCCCTGTTATCGGACAAATCGGTAGGTGCAGACACTAACTGATCTCCCTAGATCCACCTAGATCTAGAACAAAACACACCAGAACATGACACTTTCCTTAAGTTTTAAATATTGAATTGGGTGACATACCATTTAAATGTCGCTTCCTCTCGCCATCGCCATCCTAGCTCCATTCCAACGCTCATACAATGATGATCCTGCAAAAGAACGCAACCAACCAAAGTGATATCAATAGCATAAACTCAATATAAACCTATGTATGTGATCAAGGAATCATACAATAAAACACAACAAGCTTTATAGGAAAGAATCATATTACTGTATCATATTGAATATGAAAGAGAGATTACAACCATGGCCTTGATGTCTTAAGGTCCCTTCCAACTGTCCTTTGTTCCCCACACACTTTCACTCCAAGAATTCTGAGAGCACAGATCTGATAATATTCACAATATATCTTGACAAAGTGGCTCATCTAGCCAAAGCTAAAAAGCTCCAAAGCTAACCAAAAGCTCAAAAGCTAACCAAAAGCTAACCAAAGCTAACTTTCTCCATGAGAACTCCTCTCATTTTATAAGTTGAAGAGGATAAGGTGAGGAGGTTAGGATGATTCCACTAAATCATGAAAGTGAGTAAGATCCAAACCATTCGGATGCCACCTCAC
>ML814758.1:38472-49546 GCA_009831015.1 Picea engelmannii | reverse complement strand
TTGATGGTGGACATAGATCATACACATCAAGGCATAATCATTCACCTGGCCAATCCAAACAATTTCAAGCTGATCTGAAGACTCCACTGGAGGATGAACCTGACCAACAGAAACATGAAAAAACACTATGGAGAAATCAGGTATTCAAATTGGAATTTCATCCCAGACATACTATGATGTATTATTAGTTATTTCTTCAAGAATTTTTTCCAATGTATACTATATTTGAAAAAATATCACAGACCTGCATCCAATTCTTTTCCTTTGAAGATTATAAATACAGATTCTCTTTATGCCTTTGATCCTGGTCAAAACCATTTTGCTGCAACTTATATTGGTCATATTCCATTTGATGAGCCTAAAAAAACCAAGTACAAACCCCCATACCCTTTAAAGTACCAAACAGATACAAACCTCTCATCTTACCTCCAATACTCCATGGTTACCCTAAAAATTATCACAAATACCTTCCCAGGTTTGATGGAGAATATGGTAGCATCACTGCTGAAAAACACATTCAGGGTTTTGAACATTTTCTTGGCCTTTTTGAGGTTGAAGAAGATGATGTTTGTGCCAAGATTTTTTCTCTATCTTTGCATGGTAAAGCTAAAGAGTGGGTCAAAAATTTTCCATCTGCAAGCATTGGTGATTTCCATCAGTTTGTGAAATTCTTCCTTGATAAATGGGTGATCAAGAGGAACCCTTTTCTGATTTTAGAGGAATACAATCATTTGAAAAGACATCCAGGAGAAACAATGCAACACTTTTTAGCCAGATTCAATCAAGTTTACTATTCAATGCCTGATGATATAAAGCCTCCTCCTGGTTTAGCTCTCTTACACTACATGTTGATGATTAAAATTGAAATGAGGATTTCTCCCACAAAGTATTGCTAAGCCTATTATTTAAACTACGCCAATGATATACAATACTAGTAGGTGGGACCCCTTTGTAGATTGGAGGATTAGATATAGTCTTATTACACATTTTATGTTGCTATTTCGGTGATTCTTACATAGTTCTACATGATTGATGATGAAATATTGGTTTTATTTACAACATATGATAGATGGATAATACACTTTATGTGATGTTTTCATTATTCTAAGATCTAAATTCTATGTATGAATGGATTATATTCACTGTTATTACATTTCTATTGGTGCCATGATTCATTACCTGTTACACCTACACAAGACACATGTTAGTTATAACAAGAGACAAGAGCAATATGGAAAAAATCCAAGAAGGGAAACTATACTATGCTATGCTATATTATGTGAAATTGAAATTTAAAGGAATTGATGTTAGTCCTTACTAGCAATGTTAGTGGCTATACGAATTGTATCGAGATATGTTGTGTGCATTTGATATATGTAATGGTATGTTTTTGGCAATGGTTAATATGGATAGGGTGGCGCAATTGGAAAGCAATGTGTGCAAGTTTTGATGCATGGATTAATGGTTTGGTTGACTGTCGTGTACTATGCAATTGAATGAGATGGAGGACATAAGCGATGTGAAGTAAATGCACGTCTCTCCATACTTCTCCCACTGGGCCATTACCCTAGCATGGTTATTGTTCATTCTAGTTTTTCTGTGGTTAAGCTCTGAGATTCAGGCGTGGAAGGAACTGCTTGACCAAGCTCGCATTTTTAAGGCCATTGGTTACAGGTATGGTTTTTTTCACCCATCCATGAATTTGCTTTGTGTATGAAATGAACATTGGCTCAGTAATGTGTTGGTATGTGTTTTCTTGAGGTTGGAAACTGTGTAAACATGTGGTGTTTTCTCTGGAATGATTGTGTGTGTTATTCGTTGCAAATGGAAAAATCGATGGTTGAAGTTGTGATTTCATTGGCTGTTCTGTGTGGTGGGAACCATGGTGGTTCCCTGTTGTCTTTATGGTTTTTTGTTAGAGGGTTTCACTCTGTTAGCCTTGCTGGCCGTCTCCTCACAGTTATGGTAACCACACCCAATTGTATTCGGTGCTATGGGTTGTTGTGTATGTTTTGAACCACCTTTTGGTCACTGCATATCGTTTTCACTTGGGCGTGGGCTCATTTTGCGTTATTGGTATCTGAATAGTTGGTTATGGGGTGGATATCATGCCAAGAAGCATGATTTAGGGTTGTTGGTAGTACCTGGGCTTTGCATTTCTATCAACATTATTCAACTACTGGGGAAAAACACGAGGGTTATGCATTTTCATGTTCTCAGTGTTGGTTATTGGCTACCTGGTGTCGAAATATCACCCTATATTACAAGCTAAGGGTTATAATGTTTGTGGTTCCACCTTGCTTGTATCAAAAGTTCTCACCTACTGTTGCTATGGTTGACCTCCGGTCTCCCTGTGTTGGTGACCGAGCGAGCACTTGATTATTTTATTCATTAGTTACATAGCTCGATTTTGATAAACTAAACCAGTCACGCCCTATTGGGTATCTTGTTGACTGTCATGAGTTGGTTGAGTAGAATTGACAATGGCTTTGATTATTGGCTCGTCTTTGTTTGATCGGGTTGATTGGAGAGTTGTAATTTGAAATGATAATTGGTATATAGTCGCTGCACTCTTTTATTATGACAATTGAATTGATAATTCAACATCATTTAATTGGTTGATTGATAGTGATCATAAATGTACAGTCACATAGATGCCTCTTTTCGTTATGCGTTTGTTTGTGTGTTTCCTACAACGTGGTATAAATTCTAGTGGTGGTTGCTGTTGCTGTGTGTTTAATTTACCCGATCAAGATTATTGAAATTTGAAGTATTAATAATTGTAGCCTAGCTATCTACTGTGTATGATTTATAGAAAATGTGCATCGTTTGGTTTTATTGCACCATCAGAGATGAGCATAGGGTTTTGGTAGTATGGTTGCATTGCAGATTTAATTGTTAAATTTGTCAAAGGAATGGGATCGGGCATGCTTAAAAAGAGTCTGCCCAACTATGGAAAGACCCGTGTCTATGCTTGATTTGAGAAATTAAATTATGGGCAGTGGTTGATGTCTTTTATGCTGAACGAAGTTGAGGCAATATGAATGTGTGTTCCTTTGGATGTTGTTTTAAATATAAAAGGGAAGGAAATGAAAAGAAACACAATTCTTCTAAACAATATGGGTGAAAGTCATGACGATTCTGAGTATAAGTATATTCTGTGTTAATTGAAATTTTTTAAGGAATTTGAATGTGGGACAATGAACAAATTTTAGCACACAATAATTGTTTAATTGGCCACAATAATTGTTTAATTGGTGCTGGAATAGTTGTAGTGAATACATAACTGTTTTTATGGATCACTTAATTGTTTTTTCGAACACTATTCACTCTTTTCCCCTACCATTATTTCACTTTTTGCTCATTACAATTCCCCTCACCTTCCCATATTCACTATCCACTCCCTGTTCCTAAAACTTAATTATAGTTAAGATAAGTTCTGTATTATGACAATTAAAGGATTGCAGGGATGAATTATAGTGATATATTCTTTTGGTTTACGATACAATTGATTGTTTGATGTCTATGAGCAGTAGTCATTATCTTTTGCCCCTCATTTTAACATTTTTTTCTCAATACAACCCCTCGCATATCCCATAACCCTTATTCATCCCCTGCTCATTGATAACTATTAAATGATTTGTATGGATTGGATCGCATGAGTCTGATAGGTAGCTGAACCAAATTTTATTTCATATTTAAAAGAGTTGTCATGTATGGTTGTTAAAGAAATTATTTTCTAATAAATTATGCATACAAGAATGAACTTTTTCAGCAAAGTTATCCATGGTCAGGGTAACCGAGGTATAGGAAATTGGAACAGGGGCCCTAGAAGGCCAATATTCTCTATACACTTTGATGCAAACTCACAAGAGTTAGGCCAGTTGTTTCAAGTTTGATTGTTTAACTGGATTGGGAAAGGAGTGGTCCAACCTAGGCCTAAAAGGCCTCCCTTCCAAGCCCCATAGGTCCCTGGTATCCCAGTGCATCCTCATGTCTCACTTCAACCTGAAGTCCTCGAAAATGACGAATGGAAAGAGATTGTCCACCTGACAGTCTCCCAACATCGTGGCTGGCCTAACTTGTCTTTACCTACTCCCCCACCTATTAATCAAATTGTCCAAACTGCCCATGTCCACTCATCAGTTCAATCTTCCCATGCAAGAAAAATATTGAAAGCCAAGGCCCACCATGCTCCCAACAAAGGAAAATCCATTGTTGCCCCTTCCTCACTCTCAAATGACTCTGATAAATCCGTGTCCTCCCGCATGAATTTGAGAGATGATTGCTTTCATGCGATCAGTGAGGTTAGAACTAAAGGCTCCACACATCCTAAGGAAAATTCAGAGAGGTAAAAAGGTGACAACAAAATCAAGGGAAAGATTTCCTCCTAGAGTGGAAAATATGGATTTTAAGTTTTTTATTTATTAATTGTTGAGAATAGTTGACTTCTGAAATTTTGGACAACACATTATTTTTTGGATATATGGGTAATATATTTTTTTGAAATAATTTCAATTATCATTGATATAAAATTGTCAAAATATGAAGTGATGATGGGAGTCATAAGGTGGGATGTTTTGTTTTATTAACTAGTTGTGTTATGATTGTTAAAGAACTAAAGGGAGTCACAAGGGGTCCCACCTACTAGTTATTATTTATTTTAAACCCTTACTATGATTTTATTCATTTTCCCCCTTAACTAAAAAGTTGGATGAGTTTTAGTTAACTTAACTAAATAAGTAGTTCAACTACTTCAATCGATTCTAATTTGCTTAAAGGCAAAAGGAAAAGGAGGAACAAGAGGAGAATAGAAGGAGAAACATACTAAGGTTTTTTCTTTGAGTTTTGTTGAGATAATTCAGTTTTCATTCATTCCTTAATTCATTAGAAGCCTAATTATTTTTTATGATAGCAGGGTCCTATTGTAGAAAACAAGATTCAGGGCTGAATTACATCATTTAGACACTTATTTTTCAGAGGTATTGATCTATCTTTGATAGTCTATGTAGACTTGTCTGTTTGTGAATTAAATTTCACGACTGACAAAGGCTATTGTGCAGAGTCGAGTGGGTAGCAATCTGTGGCAAGCTAATCCAGCTTTTAAAGTTCACTTTTTTACTTTCTGTTAGAAGTCCTTTTGTATGTTTCATCGGGGACATCTAAGTTTGACTTTGGTCCAAAACTTCCTCAGGAAATTTTGTAAAGAGAACGATTCGTTTGATGAATTGGAATGAAATAAACGATTGCTTTATGTCTCATATGTATTGATTATTGACTTGGTGTCTTTGCTTCTGTCTCTATAATTATTTCAATATATGTTATGTTCAGAAAATTACATAAATAATGATTTTTTCAGCAAGATTTTATTTATAAAAAAACCAGGCTAAGTACTTGTAATCAATACTTGTGAATTAGGATACCAATTGTGATGGCTATAGACATAGGGTGATATTCCCGTATATTTGTTTTTAGCCAAGAAGGATATGAAAATGCTTGAGTAAGATCATTTCATATATTTTCCTCAACATTTATTTGGTGACCATACTAGGGAGATCTTCAATATCTCTCTGGTTAATTTTTGTGCTTGATTAGCATCGAATACATCTATTTTTTTGATATTGATTCTTTGACTATTTTATTTATTAACGACTGTACCTATTGCAAGGAAACCCAATATTGATCCTGGTCTTCAAGATCAGATCAACATTTCTTTGAATCTGTTTAACACCATTTTAGACACTGCTAATACTCGGGATGAGCTTAATCATTCTTGGGAAACAATTGAACGAGACATTAGTGCCCAAGAATGTTGGAAAGCTAGACATAGATAGCTTAGAAGTCAACAATAACCTTCTTGTTCCTTCATCCTTGGCCTTCTTTCATGTCCTTAGACCCTTGTGTTTCTAGGAGAATAAGAGGCTTATCACCTAAAATTAATCCTATTGCTAAAATAGGAAGAAGAAACATTGTGTTATCTACCCCAAAAAAGGAGAACTTTGTCTGATTCATCCAGTTCGTCTTTCTCTCCCTTACCTATAATCCAAAAGATGACATCTAGTGGTGGCTCTGGTGGCACTGGAAGTGCTTCCTCCTCTCAGTATTCATCTTCATTAGTGATTGGTAGCATATATAGCCACCATATCCTTGTCCAATCTACCACAAATCCCACCAAAGTCATAAAAAAGTATGGGATTTTCCAATTTGAAGAAGATGTCACAACCACATTGTGGCATGTTTTCTCCCCTCTTAACCTAGCACCTGCTACTCATCCACTTCCTAAATTCAAAGAGAATCTTCCTAGGCTTTCGAGGAATAACATTGTCACTACAAACAAACACCTGGTGGAATTTTCTAATGCTTTTCACAACATAGGAGCCAATGAGAATGATACTTGCATGCACTTATTTGTCAATTCCTTAGAAGGAAAGGTTGCGGATGATTTCTTTGACCTTCCTCCTAAGATTATTTATACTTGGGAGGAGTTAGTCTATTGGTTCAAATACACCTATGGGAAACCTAAAATCCTAGATGAGAAGTTACGAGAGTACAATAACATCACCTATAAGGATGGTGAGACCATCAAGTCCTTCAACTTGCGTTTCACTAAGTTATACAATCAAATCCATGAACTCATTCGACCTAGAAACTAAGCTTCTTTCATGCATTATTATAATGCATTACCTTCCCCCTATCATCATAGTCTCGAGGACAAATCCATTGATAACCTTGGTTCCACTTTGCATACGTGTTTGGAGTATGAAGAACAGTTCGAAAGAACAGGTCTTCCTTAGGGAGAATCGGTTAAACAGACAGACATGTCCACCCTCTTACAACTAGTACAAGATATGAATAATCATATGATAGCGTATGAGCGAAAAGGAAATGTCTCCCCTCTCACCCCTAGAGATTCATCCTCTTCTGTACCCCCCTTTAGAAATCCAATTGAAATAATTTTCAGCCTAAAGCTATCATGCCTCGAAGTTGGTGTAAATTTTGCAAGGAACACCATGAGGAAACATGTGAGGTAAGGAAGAGTTCCAGAGATAAGATCTTTTGTAAAAGACTAGAAAATACCATCGTTGTCCTATATTTTTCAGAGCTAGAAGATGTCATGATCATAAATACTAGGAACAAATCCTATGCTCCCAAAGGAAAACATGATCCTCCCCGCAATTCTTCTAGCCCGAGCTCATCCTCACCAACTGCTACTATTTAGGTTCCTAAGGTTCCTGACAGTCAATGAATTACCTCCCCTCTCCCCTCTTCCAAATACAATATTCTAAATCAGTTGGCCAAGATTAAAGAAGATACGACCCTTCTGGACATGGTTTCCATCCCTGAACAACAGAGGCATCTAAAACAATTTATGGAAGGAAAAGATTCCATTGTAGCCAACCTCTCTGAAGAGGTAAATGAAGAGGATTTGTCTGTAAATAAATTAGGTGTACATAACTTTAGATACCATGTAAAAAGTCCCCCTTTTTATATTTATGTAAAGATTATGGATAAGATCGCTCATTGTTTCCTCATTAATGGCGGGTCAGGCCGAAGTGTGATGTCGAAGATTATTATGGAAGAGCTAGGCTTGTCTTGTATAGATGAAAATGCCAGGAGCATGGTCCCTTATAATAGTCTACAACAAACAACCATAGGTGAGATTAAATATGTGACCTTAGTTTTGTGCGCACACCCTGAAATAAGGACAACCCTTAGTATTCAGGTAATTGATATGCCAACAAGCAATTACTCAATCATCTTGGGAAGAGATTGGAAATCTTTGACAGAGGGACACCTCTCACTCGATGAGACACACTTATCCATTCCTCATAATGGTAAACACATTATAGTCCTCAGAGAGGGAAGGATTTCACCTTACATAGAAAGTGTCCCACAACCTAATGTGAACTATATTGAAGAGGACCTAGGGGTGTATTTCATATTTGCTGAGGAGGATAACATTCCCTTGGAACAAATTGATTTAGATGATGATATGTGGCACATGCACTTTGATGTTTCATGTTGTAGTGAAGGTAACAAAGTTGGCATAATATTATACTCTCATGTTGGGAAAATTCATAACTTTTCTTACAAGTTGGAGTTTGCTTGCACAAATGATGTCACTGAATTCGAAGCTTTATTATTAGGCATTGAAAATGCCTATAATCTTGATTGTGGTCACCTTTCAGTTTTTGGAGATTCCGAACTTGTTGTGAACCTTGTACGTAAGATATAATATCCTAGCAACAAGTTGATGAAACGATACACCCAAACTATTTGGGCACTTATCTTGAACTTATTATATTTAAACATCACTCATGTTAGGATGGAATTGAACTCAATCACTGATCGATTAGCTGTTTTTGTAGCCTCTCCTAATAGACAACTTCTGCCACAAAGACCTTATTGTACTTTTCAATCTCTATATCATCCACATATCCTTGACAATATAGAATCTTGGCAGTTCTTCCCTAGAGATGAGAGCATATGTGCTTTCATTCAAAATGAACCTTATAAGCCAAAGGAAATTATATCCATAGAATATAACAAGATTTCTAAGGGATTGACTCCTCTAGAGAGCTCGTTTTCATCAAGTGATGTAGGAAATAAATAGAAACAGAAAGAAGAGGATTCAAAAAGGAAGGTGGGGGAAACCATATCCTTGAACATTGGGACACCTGAGTCTCCAAAGAATGTTAAAATAGGTTCCCAATGTTCTGATGAAGAGGAAATGAAGTTTTCCAAGCTACTTAGTGAATTTCAAGATTTTTTTTCTTAGTCTTATGAGGATCTTCATGGTTTTGATCCTTCTCTTATACAACATTCCATTCCCATCAAGGAAGGCATAGAACCAATTAGGAAAAAACAAAGACTTACCAACCCTGCACTGGAAGCAACTGTTCGAAAGGGATTGGAAAAAATCTTGAAGGCTGGTATCATCTTTCCAGTCAAGTATTCTGAATGGGTTTCAAATTTGGTTCTTGTTCGGAAAGCCACTGGGCATATCATATTTTGAGTTGATTTTTGCATAGTTAAGCAGGCTATTATGAAGGGTTATTTTCCTCTCCCTAACATAGAAACGATTTTGCAGCAAGTTGCAGGGTCACAAATGATGCCCTTACTTGTAAACAATATGGGTGAAAGTCATGACAATTCTGAGTGTAAGTATATTCTGTGTTAATTGAAAGTTTTTAAGGAATTTGAATGTGGGACAACGAACAAATTTTAACACACAATAATTGTTTAATTGGCCATAATAATTTTATAATTGGTGCTAGAATAGTTGTATTGAATATATAACTATTTTTATGAATTCTTAATTGTTTTTTCGAACAATATTCGATCTTTTCCCCTACCATTATTTCACTTTTCTCTCATTACAATTCCCCTCACCTTCCCATATTCACTATCCACTCCCTGTTCCTAAAATTTAAATATAGTTAAGATAAGTTCTGTTTTATGATAGTTAAAGGATCATAGGGATGAATTACAATGATATATTCTTTTGGTTTACGATAAAATTGATTGTTTGATGTCTGTGAGCAGTAATCATGATCTTTTCCCCCTCATTTTAACATTTTTCTCTCAATACAACCCCTCACATATCCCATAACCCTTTTTCACCCCCTTCTCATTGACAACTATTAAATGATTTGTATGGATTGGCTTGCATGAGTCTGATAGGTTGCTGAGCCAAATTTTATTTCATATTTAAAAGAGTCGTCATGTATGGTTGTTAAAGAAACTATTTTCTAATCAATTATGCGTACATGAATGAAATTTTTTAGTAGAGGTATCCATGGTCAAGGTAACTGAGGTAGAGGAAATTGGAACAGGGGCCCTATAAGGGAAATATTCTCTATACACTTTGATGAAGACTCGCAAGGGTTAGGTCAGTTGTTTCAAGCTGGATTTTTTTAACTAGATTTGGAAAGTAGTGGTCCAACCTAGGACTGAAAGGCCTCTCTTCCAAGCCCCATAGGTCCTTGGTATCCCAATGCCTCCTCATGTCTCACTGCAACCTAAAGTCCCCGAAAATGACGGATGGCAAGAGATTGTCCACCCGATAGTCTCCCAATATCGTGGTTGTCCTAACTTGTCTTTACCTTCTCCCCCACCTATTAATAAAATTGTCCAAGATGCCTGTGTCCACTCACTATTTCAGTCTTCCCATTCAAGCAAAAGGTTGAAAACCAAGGCCCACCATACTCCTGACAAAGGAAAATCCACTACTGCCCCTTCCTCACCCTCAAATGACTCTGATAAATCTGTGTCCTCCCGCATGCATTTGAGAGATGATTGCTCTCATGTGATCAGTGAGATTAGGCCTAAAGGATCCACACATCCCAAGGAAAATTTAGAGAGGTCAAAAGGTGACAACAACAACAAGGGAAATATTGCCTCCCAAAGTGGAAAATATGGATTTTAAGTTATTTATTTATTAATTGTTGAGAACAGTTGACTTCTGAAATTTTGGACAACACATTATTTTTGGGATATATGGGTAATATATATTTTTGAAATAATTTCAATTATCATTGATATAATGTAATGATCCCAAGCCATTATGCAAGGATCATCACTGTTTTGGTGTCTTTTTAAAACTTTTTCTGAGTGAGGTATTTCGTCAAACACTTTGTTGATCTACCCTTTAGATGTGTTTATATGTGTGTATGCAGCAAATAACAGAAAGAGATAGCCATGGAACATACCTCAACCATATGCAATAAGATAGACAAGCCAAAACATCTCAATTCTTCTTTATTCATAAAATAGAGAAACTTGCTACAATGGAGATGCCGATCTGGAATGCTCAACAGATGGCCAAGAAGATAGACAATAGATAAGAGCTGCTACAAAATGCTCCCGCTAATACAAAATAATGTCTCCAAAGGCTGAATAATAAATGAAGATCAATACAAGCAGATCTAAATGCCAAACTCTCCAGCTGAAGAATGCCATGCTCCAATAGAAGGCTGAAACCCTCAATAACTCGGCCCTGCTGCCAAAAGTGTCCAATCACCCTAATAAATATGCCAACTGATAGATCGGGTGATGGTAAGAATAACCCAGG
>ML814758.1:14355-37054 GCA_009831015.1 Picea engelmannii | reverse complement strand
GAACTAAAGGGAGTCACAAGGGGTCCCACCTACTAGTTATTATTTATTTAAAACCCTTACTATGATTTTATTTCTTTTCCCCCTTAACTAAAAAGTTGGTTGAGTTTTAGTTAACTTAACTAAAGAAGTATTTCAACTACTTCAACCAATTATAATTTGCTTAAAGGCAAAAGGAAAAGGAGGAACAAGAAGAGAATAGAAGGAGAAGCATACTAAGGTTTTCTCTTTGATTTTTGTTGAGATAATTCAGTTTTCATTCATTCCTTAATTCATTAGAAGCCTAATTATTTTTTATGATAGCATGGTCCTATTGTAGACAACAAGATTCAGGGCTGAATTACATCATTCAGACACTTTTTTTTTAGAGGCGTTGATATATCATTGATAGTCTGTGTAGACTTGTCTGTTTGTGAATTAAATTTCATGACTGACAAAGGCTATTGTGCAGAGTCGAGTGGGAAACAATATCTGGCAAGATGATCCATCTTTTAAAGTTCAATTTTCTACTTTTTGTTAGAAGTCTTTTTGTATGTTTCATCGGGGACATCTAAGTTTGACTTTGGTCCAAAAATTCCTCAGGAAATTTTGTAAAGAGAACGATTCTTTTGATGAATTGGAATGAAATAAACGATTTATTTATGTCTCACCTGTCTTGATTATTGACTTTGTGTCTTTACTTCTGTCTCTATAATTATTTTAGCATCTGTTATGTTAATCAAATTACATAAATAATGAATTTTTCAGCAAGCTTTTATTTATAAAAAAACCAACCTAAGCACTTGTAATCAATACTTGTGAATTATGATACCAATTTTAATGGATATAAACATAGGGTGATATTCCCATCTATTTTTCTTTAGCCAAGAAGGATCTGAAAATGATTGAGTAAGATCATTTCATATATTTTCCTCAACACTACCCAGATGCCTTTGATTCAAAAATGACATTTCAATTGAGAGAAAGGAATACCACAAAACTTGAAGAAATGAAGAACAATGAAATAGGTGTAGAAGCTAATTTGCTGATAAAAAAGTGAAAGTTAAAGGCACAAGAGAAGGAGCATTTGACATATTCCGAAGTGAAAATAGACATTCTGGAAAGAACGATGAAATAAATGATGCAAAAGATTATAATGAGAGATGAACTTGTTATTCAAAAACACCATGTTCCATTTTTCGTAGAAAAAGAAAGGGTCACTATTCCAAATTATTTTTCTTCTTATCGTAGGTATCATAGATCAGAAAATGATTGTTTTATGTATTCACTTCACACCATGGACAAAGATGAAACTCAAAATCAGCTTGTGGAGGAGAAATCAACTAATCTAATGTGCATGCTTGATGTCATTGCTTATATGTATGATCTACCCAAGTATGATCAATATGATGATGAATACATCAAGGTTGACTCTTCAAAGCAATCAACAACATATTTTTGGGAGGAAGAAGCTTAATTACAATATCTCAAATATGAAAATCAACATGTGCATATTAATTATGACATAAATGACACAAATGAGGAAAATGCAAAAAAAAATCAAGTAAGTGAAAGATCTTTTCCTTTATGTTTTCCCTCATTCCAATTTCTGAGAGAAAACTATAAACAAGCATATAAGCAAGTTGTAAGAAGTATTATGGGGAAAATTTCTTATGAATCAGTTAAGGATGCCATTCGTGATATGGAAGTTGTTCTTGCTCCAAAATTGCAGCCGCTAAGCTACCTTGAGTTTCAAATCCCAGATGAAAGATTAGAGCCTGAAACAGATTATGAGTTAATGCAAAATAATTTTGTACCATTAATCTTTAATTAATTTCAGTTTTTGAAGAAGAATATTGATCATGTCCTGAATGATAAGCACACAGAAAATTATGAAGTTTCATTAGAACCAATGCATCAGTCTTCTCAGTTTCTCCATGATCCAATAGCTGATGTTTTGGATAATATCTGTAGTCAAAGTCCTTCTCCATTAGCTAACTATGGGCCTACAAACATATATGATAAAAACTTGATCAAGAAACCGACTTCATTGTCTTGTTCAACATGAGTGTCATTACAAATCTCTTTTGGAAATTTGCAGTCAAATCAGAAATTGTATGATGATATAGATAATATATATGCAATAACCAATCATGACCTTAAATTTGCTGAATACTTTAAACATCAAGAAATAGGTCATTTCTATCATGAGCCTATAACTATCTACATGGAGGAGCTTTTTACTTCAGAGTTCCAATTGATTTTCAGTGCCTACTTTATATTTCATGGTTCCAAAGTTCTCTGTTGTGAAGATCGAGTTGACAATCAGTTTCTAGTACCCTTACAAGCTCTAGTTCTAAGTTTTGTTAAAAACAATGAAGGAACTAAGGTATTGGATCAAATATTTGATTGTCTATATTGGATATTTTATATCACTTGAAGTCAATCATTTAATGTTAGAATAGGATTATATATATATATATATATATTTACCAGGTAAGCATCCTTGCAACAATCATATTTTCAGTATGCAACAGAATTTTCAGATTTTAGTTGTTAGTTTCTAGTTCCAGTTCAGTGTGCATTTCAAATTTTAGTTTTCAGTTTGATTTGGTTTCAGTTGAAGGTTCAGAATAGGTACATGCTGCAGAATAAAGTTTTGGGATCATCCCAATAGATAAGGCACTGGCTTGCATATTCTGAGATATGTGGCTCTTGACACCTCCTAGGGAGCTTCCATCCCCCATTGGAGCCTATGTTAGGGTCCTATAAGTTATAGGAAATCTGATTATTCAGTTTCTATCTGTTGTTTCTCTCATAATGAAAGCTCCTGGCTTGACTGGTTTCCTCTGATGAATTTGCCCCTTCATCCATTTTTCCCAATCCTTCATTCACTGATGTGCCGCTCAGTCCCCTGTCCATTCATCCCATTCACCTCATCTTTCTCCCGCCAATCTTCCTTGAATAAAACAAAGTTAGATAACCTAGGATAGATAATTAAATAAAATATTTATTAGTAATAACTAATTAAATTAATAATTTAAATAAATTAGTAGGTTAGTAATTAGATTAGGGTAATAAGTAATAGTTTGAATAATAAATTAAAAATAATTAAAAATAATTATTTTTAATAAATAAATAATTAATTTGGAATGAGTAATAATAATTTTAACTTAAAATAATTAAAAAATAAAACAATTAAAAACATTATTAAAACAAATAAAAAATTAAAATGAAAACACAAAAACAAATAAAAATTAAAAGATAAAAATCCTAAGTCTAAAAAGATACCTCCCGTACTTCATATTTTGGACCCCCCTTACGTCATTTAACGAAAGGGGAGGTCTGAAAAGTGGTTTTCATTTTTCTACATGTCCTCTTCCTATAATTTTGGACCCCCCTAAAACCTCTTACAACCTACCCCCCCCCTCCGAAAACCACTCTCTCTCCTCCGAAAACCACTTTCCTCCTCCCAAAACTGTTTTTGACTAGTCATCTTCCGAGGTGATTTCTAGGATAACCAGGGTGCATTTTGAGAAACCAAAAGAGGATTTTTCTGAGAACGAGACAATTTACAATAAAATCTCCTAGATTTAGCATATCTGTTACATATTGGGAGAATCAAGAGCATCTTTGAGCCCTATTTTTCATGATTCAAGATTTTCTTGTTAGAGACATCTTTTTAAAACCCAGATCCTGGACAACTGGAGATGGATTTTAAAAACTCAAGAGATGTTTTTTCTCAAAACAAGCTGATATAAAAAAACCTCCCCTAGATTTTACACAACTATCTCATATTGAGATATTCAAAGAGATCATTGTACCCTATTTTTCATAATTTCGGGAGGCAAAATATCAAAAGGACAGATGTCAAAGAGATCAGATTCAAAGGCACATATCACCCACAAATCCCATGAAAATAGTGCCATATCTATGAATAAATCTAAACAAACCTCTATGATTGTAATAGTTAGTCCTGATATGTTATGACATGATAACTTGTAAATAAGTCTATATATACTTCACCTTTTGAAGTATTCATGGAATTGGTAGGAAGAATGGAGCTAATATTGTAAAGTAGTCCACAGAGACCATTTGATTTAGATTTCCAGTAATACAGTGTGACAATTGCAGGATTCTTGTGACTAGTTTCATTGGTGAAGTGTATCTTTCTCTTTAAATTTGTTTTTCCTGTTATCACCATTGTTTCTTTTCTGAATTATTCCAAGAAGATAAGAGACATAATTTTTTTAAATCTACACTCTCTCTCTCCAGATTAGGAATAGTTTTTATGTTTTCCACTCAAGTTTGAAAACAAAATTCTTGATTGCTCTATTTTGAATTATATTTCTGAACATTTCATTTCCCTACGTATCATAATCCTTGGAGATCCAGTAAATTTTCCTACCCTGCCTTGCAATATTATCCTGTTAGAACTAGTTTTTGATCAATTCTAAACTATGACTCCATTTTCCCAATGACCCTCCCTTGTTTTTCCAACCAAAAAATTAAAAAAAACAAACTTTGTACTATCATAAATAGCCTAAAATTCCCATCAAACAAAGCTAAATATTATAGAGAGATCCCTCTCTGAGTCTAGGAGGGCTAGATCCTAAACTCCAAAGTGGTTTTGTGGTTACTTCTATCAACTTCTTCGTCATCCTAATAAATTACATAGTGATAACACCCTACTTATTCCATCTCTTCCTTGGACTGTAACGATATTCACCTCCGGTCCAGGAAGAATTTAACCAAGGAACAACCTTGTATTAGTATTGAATATTTAAATGATGATGTCCCAAATGAAGAATTAGAACAAAAAAAGTCTCAAGAAACTTCAAAAGCTAAGAATTCCCACCTCGAACTTCAAGGCCCACTCTATCTTGAAAGGATAAACCCAGAGAAAAACTTTACAGAACCTAAGTTTTATTTCTTAGGAGAACTAAAAAATGTGTGTCAAAATACCACTATTTCAAGCAATTAAAGATGTACCTATTTATTCAAAAGTGATATGAGAACTTTGTTCCAGGAAACCTGGTAGGAAATGAAAGAATCCCCAAATTGTTGATGTCATGGGAAAACTATTAAACCTAATGATGGGGGGAGTACTCGCAGCTAAATACTCTCACCATGGAAGTCTAATTGTTAATGTGAAAATCAACAATAGAATGATTAGTAACAAATTAATCAACCTTGGGGATGCCATCAACATTATGAAATGTGAGACTGTGCAAGCTGATCTAGGTGGATATCAGTGGCTACCCACCTATTCGAACTGGCTCATCTTGGTAGTTTTTTCCCCTAGTCTTAGGGTCTTGAACTTTAGGGGCCGTTTTGAGGCCCTAAATAGTGTTTTTAGGGCTCACCATAGTTAAATTGTGAACGAAGTCAGAGTCTAACAAAATTATATGTATTCCTCGGTCAAACATTTCCAATGGGTTATAATGTGCCTAAAACAAAGATTGTATACAAAATTTATGACCCCAAGAAGTTGAGTACCAACTTACCCCAACGGGGTCCACATGATTCTTGGTGCTTCATCTCCTAGGGTAAGCTTTTTGGATGTCTAGGGTTTTGGAATTCATTTTTATTGTAAAAAAATTCTCTGAGAGCCTCATTGTACTCATCTTCATGAGAAGGAGCGCAATTGTCACATCTCTTCTCAAAGATAAGCCACCACCATTTGAGCAAGCTTGTTTCAGTCTTCATTTTATAGTTTTCAATATATTACTTTATTATTAGAAGCCAAATTTTACTGTATCTCTATTATTGTTCATTGAATATCTGTGATAATAATATATATCTATATTTATTTCATTTTGATCATAAAATATGGATTAGTGGTATCATAGTGGTTTTCTCCTTATCGTTCTTAATGCATGTCCCCGACGAGGTCAGGGTACAAAGAGTTGGGTCTCGAGCTTGTTTCTCTTGAGGAAAAATGATCTCTCATGTGTTGAGGAAAATATATGAAATGATCTTACTCAAGCATTTTCAGACTTTACTTGGCTAAAGAAAAGTATATGAGAATATCACCCTATGTTTATAGCCAACAAAAATAACATCCTAACTCACAAGTATTAATTACGAGTGCTTTGGCTAGTCTTTTATCAACAAAAAGCTTGCTGGAAATTCACTTTTTATGTAATTTTCTGAATATAACAGTTGTTGAAATAAATGTAAGAACATAAGTAAATACACCAAGATGATAATCAAGACATATGAGACATAAATAAATCCTTTATTTCATTCCAATTCACCAAAGAGTCATTTTCTTTACAAAATCTCATACAAAAATCTTGGACCAAAGTCAAATTTAGACATCCCCGATGGAACATTCAAAAGGACCTCTGACAAAAAACCATAACTAAACTCTAAAAGCTAGATCAGATTGCCACAGATTGCTGCCCACTCGACTCTGCACAATAGCCTTTATCAACCATGAAAATTAATTCACAAATAGTCAAGTCTACACAAACTATCAAAGATAGATCAACACCTCTGAAAAAACAAGTGTCTGAATGATTTGATTCAACCCTGAATATTCCTGTTTACAATAAGACCTTGAATATTGTTGTCTACAATAAACTCAAGATAGAGATGGAAACTGACCAATTCATCGAGATTCATGTGCATAGTTTTTTTAAAAGCAATACCTGTATTGATGCAAGAGAATAGCCTTCAAAGTCAAAGACGCAAGCGTGGAGGCAGGGACATGACATCTCAACATTTAATTCAAAAGTAAATCAAGTTGTTGAGATATTTTGGAAACAACATTTTTAAATATGACGTGTTTGTAAAGTCGTATAGGACTATAAGGAGTTGCATATATAGAGTGTTGACTCTTATTTGGAAATAACTGTTAGTTATTGTAATAGGAAAAAGTAGGTAACCGCTATGACTTGATAGGATAGGTTGCAGACAGGATGAGAGAGCTCGTGGAGCCAGTCCTTAGATAGTTTGTTGTTACATTGTAAAAGTATTATGAGATAGGAGGATTGAGATAGAATAGAAAAAAAGTAGAGAATATTAGAGTAGAAGAACGACACAGGGAAGAACTGCAATGTATGTAATTTGTTTCATGAATGAATAGAACAGATAGAATTGTCCCAAATCTTGGACTGTGTTCATTTTATTGTGTGATTTAATGAACGTTACATTATGTGTATGTGATTTAGTTCATTTTCATTCATGTATGATTGTTCGAGAAGTTGATCGTATGAGTTCGTGACGAAACTGGATAAGTTTCAATTTCTTCTCTTCTGAAACTCGTATGCAAGGTGTGCATATTGAAGGCAAGGCATGTGTCGACTGAGTCTCAGATTGACTCAGAAGATTTCAAAGAGAGAGTAGAGTAAACTTATACCAGGTGCAAGGAGTGTACAACGTTAAGAAATGACTAAGTGTCAAAGAACCAGAACAGAGGAATGCCAGGAGGGCGAGAAGATTTTATTTTCAAGAAATCCTTCGAACTAAGTTATCGAAATCCATGAACACAAGGAGTGCGTGGGAAATAGAAATCCTTTAAGGATCAATCTCAAAAGGGATATAAATTTTCATAATTTTTTATGAGATCCAAGAGTCAGATTCATAGGAGGAGAAAAGGTTGAGACATTTGAAGACTGATAAATCTTCTAAGTCAGAAGAAATCAGAAGCTCAGGAGGAGGAGCGACAATGTCTGTTGGATCACAATGAAAAGGATCAACAACCTTCTGATCAGGGCAAGGTGCAGGAGCCTTATCTCTTTTCACACTTAGGAGAGAAAACTTACCAAGGCTTGAGAATTGAGATTTTCGAAGTCCGGAGAGCCGAAGTAAAATCTCAATCGTCCGATCATCTAAAGAATATCTAAACCATCAAATCATCTAAAGTAAACCTCAAGCGTTGGATCGCCCAAGTGAATCTGAGCCATCATATACCATGAGTTCAGGAGGAGGCAAGTTTGAGACTTGATATTTTCGAAGCTTGGAGAGCCAAAAATACAAAGTAAATCTCAATTGTCTGATCAACCGAAGTGAATCTGAATCGTCATATCGTTTGAAGTAAATCTCAGATGTCGGATCACCAGAAGTGAATTTGAACCATCAGAGTTTAGAAGAGACATGGCGTAGATCTACGAGCTCTGGGTAAAGTCCCGAAGTAATTGATAGATGTCAGATTAAGAGGAGATGTGGCATAGAGCTGTGAGCTCCAGGTAAAGTCCCAAAGTAATCCATAACTGTTAGATTAAGAGGAGATGTGGCATGAATCTGTGGATTCCAGGTAAAGTCCTGAAGTAATTCATAGCCGTCATATCTAAGAGAGACCTGGCATAGATCCATACACTCCGGGTAAAGACCCAAAGAAATCCTTGATTGTCAGATCCAGAGGGCAGGTGGCACAAATCTGTGGACTCTGAGTAAAGACCTTAAGTAATCCTTGATCGTCAGATCAAGTGGACACACGACATAAATCCACATACTTCGAGGAAAGTGAAAAGTTTGAGATTTGAGATCTCATAAGTCTAGAGACCCGAAGGAGATCTTGACCGTTGATCAAGAAGAGGGCCACATGATCGTTTATCTAAGTTGAAAGCTCAAACACCCAAAGTAAAGGAAGGGCCTTTGATTAAGAAGGAAAGGTGTCCATAAATCATCAACTCTGGAAGATTGACGTACAAAGGAAAGTAGGGTTTGAGATTTTAAAAGTCTAAAGTCTGGAATAACAAAGGAGATTACATCCGTTGATTTAGGAGGGGTAGATATGGTCCGTAGATTTGGAAATGGTAGATCTAAACCGTCAGTTCAAACAATACTGTTAACATTGGGAGATTGACGGTCTCGTAGCATTGTGGGGATAGGAGTTGCGCAAACTTTAAAACGTTGAGGGCGGGCCACAATCCAGACCGTGGTTTTGGCAAGAGTACACGTGGAGGCTCAAGGAGAATTGTGGGCCAAAAAGTAGTTTGATTTCAAACCGCCTTTGGCTGCGCCCGCAATTGCGTGGTCAAATGAGGTCATCCCCCAAGGTCATATCAAGAGGAGGCTTATCTGAAAAGGAGATAACGCCCAGTACTCTGATATTTCACAGGAGAGCGAGAGGGAAGGTTGTGGGTGCTATTAGACCTGCACCAAGAAGCTGAAAGGACCCATGTTTAGATATATAAGGAGACCATTAAGGTTTCATAGGGTCATTTGACTCAAGAATCGAAGATCCTTGTCCAAGAGTTCGTGTAGCCCTACGGGGAAGTAGGGGGGGCTGCATCAGGTGGTATCAGAGATGATATTTAATTGGTTTGTAGATAACAGACAAAGGAGAAAGGAGACAAATTGATATCATTTATGGTATCAAGAAAATTTGATTTCTATTTGTAATCATCAGAAGGTGACGCAGTGAAATCATGCCACCCATGAGGTGTACAGTGAATCCAGAAATTGAAGAAGAAATGAGGTGACTCCGAATGAGACTAGACGCCATGGAAACAACGCAGAGAAGAGCACTAGACATTGGATATATTAGTGAAGATGAGAGCAAAGAGATAGAGGTCGAAGAAAATGTAGCAGAGGATGCTGCACAAGATCGCTTATTGAAAGATGTTTCAAGGATAGGGGCTAGAGAAATAATAGAGGTACCAATGTATGAAGGCAATTTAGAAGTTGAAGAATTGTTATATTGGGTACGTGATATGGAAAAATACTTCGATTACAAATATATCGAAGAAGACAAGATGGTGAAGCATGCAGTGACAATATTGAAAGGTCATGCAACGCTATGGTGGGATGAACTACAAGCCGAACACAGGAGAAAAGGTAAGCAGAAAATTAAGAACTGGGATAGGATGGTAGCCAAGCTGAAAGAAAAATTTATCCCAAAGGATTAGCAAATCAATTTGTTCAGGAGATTGCAAAACCTAAGACAAAAAATATTATCAGTGAAGGAGTACACTGAAGAATTTTACAGACTGAACATCATGGATGGACAGAAAGAGAATGAAGATGAAAAAACAACCAGGTATATCAATGGACTGAGATACGAAATACAAGAGGATATCAACATGATGTCTGTTAGTAAAGTCGAGGATGCTTATCAAGCAACCTTGAAAGTTGAAGAAACATTGGCCAGGAAACAAATCCAATGAAACATAAGAGGAAATTCAAGTAGAGGTAAGGGAACCAAAAGAGAAAAGTTCCAAAAACCAAAGCATGAAGCTGGAAAACAACATAGTCACCTAGAGAAAGGTGGAAGTTCTAAAGATGGATAACATGGAGGAACAAGTTCTTTTTCCATAGGAAGAGAAAGAGCCAGAGGAGGCAAAGTCAGATGTTGTGCCTATGGAAAACCAGGGCACAAGTCTTGGGAATGTCCCGAGAGAAAGAAAGAAGGAGGAGGTAAAGCACACATTGCTAAAGCACAAAAGCATGTGGAAGTAGAAGAAGCAGAAGGAGTAAAGAACCTCATGATGAGGAAAATTTTTCTTAAACCAGAGAAGGAGGCAGAAGAGCCAGTTCAATGAACAATTCTGTTCAGAACTGCTTGCAAGATGAAAGACAGAGTTTGCAAGGTGATCATAGATAATGGGAGCACTGCCAATCTAGTATCCACATAGATGGTGGAGATGCTGGAGTTGAAGACAACTACACATCCAAACCCATACAAGGTATCATGGTTGCAGAAAGGACATCAAGTAATGGTAAGTCAACAATGCCAAGTTGAATTTAAAATAGGCGGTTATAGGGATGAAATATTATGTGATGTAATTCCTATGGATGCCTATCATATTTTATTGGGGAGACCATGGAAGTTTGATAGAAAAGTTATTCATGATGGAAGAAAGAATACTTATACCCTAGAAAAGAATGGTAGAACACATATGTTATTACCAATAGAAGACAAAGAGCAAAAGAGGGAAGCTAGTTCAAGTATACTTATCATGAGTGGGAAGGAACTCTTGAATGAAGTCAAGAAGGAGAAAGAAATATAGTTTGTTGTATTGAGGAAGCCTAGAGTTATCCTTACAAATACTTCTATGGAATATTTTCCTGAAGAAATCCAGGAACTGTTAGAAAACTTTGCTGACATAGTAGTGGATGAGTTACCACACTCATTTCCACCCATTAGAAGTATAAGCCATCATATTGACCTGATTCCGGGAGCTAGTTTACCAAAAAAAGCAACTTATAGGTTGACACCTAGAGAGAATGAGGAAGTCAAAAATCAAGTCCAGGAGTTATTGGATAAAGGTTTAGTCAGAAAAAGTCTAAGCCCATGAGCAATACCAACTGTGTTAAGTCTAAAGAAAGATGGAGGATGGAGAATGTGTACAGATTCCAGAGCCATCAACAAGATAACCATTAGGTACAGATTTCCTTTACCAAGTGTTATAACCCTAGATTGCACCACATATGCTTACCTGGCATCAGGCCAACTCATATCCTTTCTTTGCCAAAAACACTGCTGAACAACTCTTTGAAAATCCTCTTGTATAAAAGCCCATGCACTCTAACCCATTACTGCACGTGTGTACACGCTGGCTGACCCAAAACAACCCACGTGCACCGACAAAAGCATGAAAAAAGGAAAGTTGCCAATGAAACAAAAAGCTATGGGTGAGTTAACTGAAACTCCCGGACATGCATGGCCGAGGGTTCGTCCAAATACCTAGCTCCTTCTAGCCTATAAAAGAAGGGGTAGGGGTACCATTTGGAGGAGAAAAAATATAGCAAAGAAACTCTACCCATTTACGTATTCCCATTGTCCCAACCCTTTAGCCTTTCCTTGTGCCAAAGGAGATTCAAAGCAAAGCAGTTGAAGGACAGAAGAAGAGGAGCCCAGGATCAGGTTCAAGGAGCAGTGGCCAGTCTCAACTTTTGTAAGTTGACTCATTCAGAGTAATAAAGAAAATGCTTTTCCCCTCTGTTGGCAATAGAAGTCACTCCTGGATTGCTTGCAGGAGAAGAGCCCGACGCCCATCAGTTTAATGTCATGATTTGTTTTAAAGGGTGATCAGATGGAGTAAAACTCAGAAATGATATCGTATCAACTCAGAAACTAGTCCAGGCATGCGTGGACGAGTGAGGTCTTGATAAACTTCCAATAGTGAGTCGTAGTAAAGGGTGAGTAGGGGGAAGACTTGCGTTAGAAGGGTGTGAAGGTCTATCACAAACATCCGGTTTATAACAGACTGAAGAAGAAAGCATCCAAATGAAAAATCCTTTCACATTCAAATACAGAGGACCAGAGGGCACAACAATATCATAACAAATCCTTTGTCATAACAAGATTGTTCAATCCACGCGAATCCTTCGACTGTGGACTCCCTGGTATGATATGGAACATAGATGGAAAAAGGAAAACTATTGGTCATAAACCAAGAAATCTCAAACACAGAGGCATAACCCGGAAACCAGAATATTTGCTGAAACTTTACAGTCGGGAGCTTAGCTCTACCATCGATCGATACAAAACTGGAAAAAACGCCTACATATACTTAGAACAATCAATCAGCAGCGGAACCAAGACAATACATTGAAAGATTTGCGTCTGCATGGCTTCTGACAGTCAACCTCTGAAGGGTCATGCAACTTAAGTCAGACGCAATCTAGTTCTTTGACAGTTCCAACGGCGAATCGACGTGCCTTTAATTCATGGCTGTGCTTTCCCATTATGGCGGAGGTGATATCTAACCACCACCAACCGCTTCAATAACTGCTTCACCGAGATCGAGGATAGCCCAACCAACTCGGCACCTTCAGGATGTGGAGGATCTCACCCGCCGCCACCTGGAATAACTGACTGGCTCAAAGGATATGCGTGGAGGCCAACACGGAGGGTGGGGCACGAGAATGGAGTGATGGGGCCAGAATTGTGAGGGCGTGGAAGAAGTGGCGAGGTGTGCGAAGGGTGACAGAGGATAGTTCATGGCGAAAGACCTCAGGAGGAAGGAGGGAAGACGAGAGATAACGAACTCGCCTTTTGGTGAAGGGCTAATGTGGAAAAGAGCGGGACACATGGCAAGCGACAAGTGGATGATGAGAAGGAGGGAGGACCATGTGGACCAAAGAGGGGAGGTGGATGGATGACACGTGGCAGCAGGAGAAAGGTGGAAAGGAGGGTGACATGATGAAGGAAGGGCCCACGCCAACTAAACCCAGAGCGACTGAGAAGGATGGGGTTTTCCGAGCACCGTTGATCCAGGCACTGTAATCTTAGCTGTCGAAAGCTGCTTGCTTGATTCCGGACCCCCCCCCTCCGCTTAAAGGTAGAAAGGCAGGGGGGTCTGGAATAGTCTTCATTGCTGTTGATCTGGGCACGCTAATCTGGACCGTTGGAGAGTTGCGCCCGCGATTCCGGACCCGCCCCCCCCGCTTAAAGGTAGATGGTAGGGGGGGTCCGGAATCCGATACGCGTCGTTGATCTGGGCGCATGAATCGCGACCGCTAGAACTTGCACATTACTTACCGCGGGTGCATTATCACCCAAAACTTAGGACAAGTGGGTTTTTAACCCAAACTTTTGCGTTCTAGCCCCTCTTACAAGAAATATCGCTAACATTTTGGCTCCATGGGGGATAGAGTCGTCCCTGTGATGCTCTAAGAACTCTTTTGCAGATTCAGTGCCTTTGCTGTTGGGCTATGGAGTCATTTATTAGTCTGAAAAACAAAAACATAAATAATATTTATAAAACAAAACAAAAGAGCCGACTACGGCTCACAGAAAACAATTTTTTAAGAAATGCCTATTAACTGGGCTGCTAAAAACTTCTTTTCCTTCCAGATCCTGCAACCTGTAAGTGTTGTTTGAAAATACTTCAAGGATATTGAAAGGCCCGAACCAGAGGGCATCAAATTTACTGTGTTTTCCCTTTTCCTATCTGGGTGCATCCCATTTGAGCACCAGGTCACCCTGTTTGAATTCTTTCTTTCTGTTCTTCCTGTCAAAGGCCTGCTTGATTTTCTGCTGATGATTGTAAGCTCTGTCCAAGACCTGCTCTCTGATCTGCTGCACTTCCACCATCTGGTGAATTCTTCTGAGCACATGGTTGGGTTCCCCCTCAAAGTCCTGGAGGATATTTTCCACAGGTAAGGCGAGTTGAGTGGGGAACACAACCTCTATTCCATAAACCATTTGGAAAGGTGAGATGCCCAGTGATTTCTTTGTAGTTACTCGATCAGACCAAAGAGAAAATTTGAGCTTTGAGTCCCAGGCCCTTTTATTGTTCTCCAATAGCTTTTTGATAAGCTTGATTAGGCTTTTATTGGAGGACTCTGCCAGTCCGTTTCCTTGAGGATAGTAGGGAGTGGAGTGAATTAGTGCAATCTGGAATTGTTCACAGAATTTGACCAGAGGCTCAGACCTGAAAGAGGAGGCATTGTCGGTGACAATCCTGCTTGGGCAACCAAATCTAACTATGATGTCCTCCAAGAGGCTGATGATCACTTTGTGAGAAGTACTCCTGGTAGGGACAATCTCTATCCACTTGGTGAAATAATCGGTTGCAGTGAGGATCCATCTGTGCTGGCCACTTGAGGGAGGATGAATCTCTCCAATGAAATCCAATCCCCACTTCTGAAAGGGCGCCGAAACTACTACAGGCTTCAATGGCAGAGATGTGAGCTGCTGCTTACTTGAGAACTTCTGGCATTTGATGCAAGCCCTGACTTCCCTGCCGACATCAGGAAATAAGGTGGGCCAGTAATACCCAGCTCGGAGGATCTTGTGAGCTGTGGTCTTCCAGAAATAATGGCCGCCACAGAGACCACTATGGAAATCGGTCGTGACCTTCTGGGCTTGCTGCGGGTCCAAACATCTCAGTAATACTCCCAGAGGATCCTTCCAGTACAAGGCTTGGTCAATAAGGCAATATCTGACTGCTTTGAGTTTTAAAGCCCTGGCCTTACTCTTTCCCAATCCATCAGGGGGCTTCAATTCTTTCAGAAAGTACAAGATGTCCTTGTACCAGGGGCATGCTGCTAATGGTATGATGGTCTGAGAATCCTTGTTGGACGACTTAGCTTGTTCATTGATGAAGTTAATTCCCAAGGCCTTACAGTTGGATTCAACCAGCAGCTTGGCCAAACCCTGCCCCTTTATCAGCTTAGAGGGCTTAATCTCCAAATCAAATTCTAGGATCTTGGCGATCCATTTACCTCTTCTTCCGTCTATGTCAGGTTCTATAAGAATGTCCTTCACAGAGGTTGAAGGGACATATGCGATGATCTTTGAATGCAAGACATAGACTCTAAAAGCTTTGAGAGCTTTCACCAAGGCATAGGCCCGCTTTTCCATGATCTCGTATCGAAGTTCTGCATCTCTCAGCGCCTTGCTAAAGAAATCAATAGGCTGTTCTTTCCCTTCATCATTTTTCTGCAACAAAACTGCCGCTACTATATCACAGGAAGCAAAAGAAAATATCAGAAAGTCTTTGGAATAATCGGGACTGATTAGCACAAGTGCTTCAGTCAACGCCTTCTTTATTTGGACAAAAGACTCTCTGGGTTCAGAAGTCCATTTTATTTCATGGCCCTTCCTGAGCATGGCCATAATATGTTTCACCAACTCAACAAAATTTGAAACGAACCTCCTCAGGAAATTAATCCTCCCCAAAAATGCCTGAACCTCTTTCTTAGATCTGGGAAGTGATAGGGCCTGAATTGCTTCTACCCTATCAGGATCAATTCTCACCCCTTCTGCTGATACTATATGGCCTAATAGTTTTCCCTCCTGCATAGCAAACAGTGATTTTTTGGGGTTTAAAGATAGGCCATATCTTCGACACTTCAGGAAAACTCTTTTTAAGTGGCAACAGTGTTCTTTATCAGTCTTGGAAAAGACTGTGATGTCGTCTAGATAAATCACCATGAACTTATCCTTTTCTCCGATGAAGGCTATGTCCATGGCTCGCTAAAATGTTTCTCCTGCATTCATCAGCCCGAAAGGCATTTTGGCATACATGAATGTGCCCCAAGGGGTGGTGAAGGCTGTTTTTTCCCTGTCCTCAGGCATGACTGATATCTGATTGTAGCCAGAGAAACCATCAATCATGGATATTCTGGAAGCACCGGTGACCTTCTGTAATATGTGCTCCATGTTGGGTAGGGGGTAATTATCTTTCCTTGAGCTTCTGTTCAGGTTTCTGAAATCAACACAGAGTCTGATTTTGCCACTTTTCTTTCTTACTGGGACCAAATTGGCCACCCAGTCAGAATATCTCAAGGGGACAATGATCTGGGCATCCAGTATATTTTTCACTTCCCTCTCCATGACAGGTAACAACATGGGATTTATCTGTCTCAGCTTCTGCTTGAATGGATTGGCCTCTTCTTTCAGTGGGATCTTGTGCTCAATGACTAATGTGTCATACGTCTTGAGATATTCATAGGTCCATGCAAACACATCAACGAACTCTCTCATCAACTTAGTATATCCGACCCTCTGCTCCTCAGTCAAATTCCTTGACAGCCTAACCCATTTAGGCTCCTCAGGTGTGCCTATGTTGCACTCAGCTGTATCAGCATCATCACCTGAGATTATTCCCCTTACTGCCACATCATTTCTATCGAACAATCTTTCTAATGGGATCAGACCTCTTGGTATGTGATTGCTCAGTAGTTGAATAATCTAGTGGTCAGCCATTTCATTCAAAAACTCCTCAGGGTGGTAGTCACCTTCCACGTCAGGATCTTCATCTATGTGTGATGCAGAAAAGTCATCAATGGATTGGAGGAATTTCTTGATCTCCGGGTCATATTCAAATACCTTCCAATGTTTGACATTGTCTGGTACATAGGGTTTGTATCTCATTTCTACATCGAACTCGGAAGTGGGCAGTGCAGGAACTTCAAGCAGACTAGCTGAGAAAGCTAGGAAATCAGCTGGAGCATTTTCTTCCCTTGGAATGAAAGATATGTTGAAAGCCCAGAAGAAGCTATCGATCAGATCCCATACCTCGTTCCTGTAATTCTTGAGTCGAGGATGCTTGGCATGATAAATGCTTTTGACCTGCTGGACAATCAGTTCTGCATCTCCAAACACAGCCATCTCCCTTATTCCCATCTCCTTCGCAGCTCTTAATCCCAGAACCAGTGCTTCATACTCTGCCACATTGTTGGTGACTTCAAATTCCAGCTTGTAAGACAAGGATATGGTCTCATGGGAGGGGGATATGAATACCACCCCGACACCTGCACCCATACTGGAGGAAGCTCCATCAAAGAACATCTTCCAAACAGAGGTGGTTGGAGGGGGTGTCTCCTGATTAAGAATGGGCTGCTTTCTAATCTGTAAAGGAGCCTCTGGGGTGTGGGTAAGCTATAGTAAACTGGAGCCTAAATCAGTGTCCAAAGTATAGATGGGATGATTGGTAGGGTTGGCTTCATCGCTGATTATGTAGGCCAGTTGGGCTTCTCTGTACAGTCTCCTATGTTCCCCTCCAAATACTGGAATGGTGGCATATGTGAGGTCCATTTGTAATGTCCCTCCAAGTCTTTTGATCCAAGAACTTGAAAGCAGCATGCCAAACTTGGGGGGAACGTTAGCCACCACAATATCCATGACCATACTCTTCATGGGCAACTAAAACAAAGAGACTACCAGGTCCTTGATGACTCCCAAACATTGCACCCTCCTAGAGTCAAAAGAATAGAGGTCATGATAGGCTCGGGTGACTTCTAGTCCCAACTCTTCCATAACAGTTTTGGGCATGAGGTTGTGGGAGGCCCCTGAATCCATAAGGCAATTATGAAGCACTTTGTCATGTATATTCAGGGATGTGTAGAAGGGAGGGGATGCATCATCTCTGTATTCTACCATGGGACCTAGGACAACTGCAAGCCTTTCATCTTGGAGGTTTATGGAGTCTGTGAGAGGGTATGAGGCTTCAGACTTCAACAGCTCAGAGAAACGTTTTTTGAATTCCCCATGTTTAATTAACTCAGTGAGTGGCACAGGAATTATGATATTTTGAATCTCATGTTCGATATTGAAAGAAGACATGGGCTTTGGGATTTCTCTAATTTCAGGAACATGATTATGGACAACGGGAGAAAGAGGTTGAGCTTTCTTACCTCTTTGAGGATCTACTACTTCATTAGCAGGTCTCTCTGTTCTAGTGGATGGATCAGAAACATTAGGTGCTGCTATCCTTTTGTCGGACCTCAGGTTATATCTGCCTCGGCCACCACTAGCTTTGTCTCCCTTGCTCAATTCATTTAGATGACTGTTCATGAGAGACTCCTCGTACGCTGACTGAGTCAGATGAGGGAAAGGAGGAGTGACTTCTAAGCTGTGGATTTTAGGCTCAGGATCATCTATTTCCCTTTCTTGTTCATCGGCCACAAAATTGTTCTGGAAGGGAGCCTGAATTCTTTGGTCGTCCCTGTCTCTCTCCTTCTCTCTGTGCATAGTTGGAGGAGTAAAATTACTTGGCCTTCTGAAACCTCCTCTATTCTCAATGGTTTGAGGGCCCTTGTTCATTTGTTTCCTTTCCACCTTTAATCTCTCCATCTCTTCTTTCATAAAATTCACCACCTGGGTCAACTCATTCGCTTGAGGGTGGGGCAGTGATGGTCCGAAAGTTGAGGTTTCTAATTTTCCCTTTCTTCTATCTGCGTCAGCTTGGTTCCTCAGTCTGTCAGCTGCTAGTATGTTGGATTCCACTTCTATAGCTGCATCCTGCATCTGAGATAAAGAGGTGGCTCTTCTTTCTCTTAATAAAAGACAGAAATCAGGGTCAAATGCAACATCATAGGAAATCTGAACAGATGCTTCAGAGGGCTTTACCTCTGCAGGAATCTTGTTATACATCTTATTGAATCTTTTGGAGAAGTCGGAGACCGACTCTCCTTCCTGCTTCTTCAGAGACCCAAACTCAGTCATGTAATATATGTAATCTTTTCTATCTCCCCACTGCCTCAGGAAAACAGTATCCAGAGCCTCGATTCCAGCAATAGATCCAGGGGCCAGTCCCCTAAACCATTTTCTAACTTCACCATCCAAGCTCTGAACAAAGACTCTCATCCAAACATCTTCATTTTCAATGTTCAAATTGTCTGCATAACTGTAGAAAGAAGCCAGGTGCTCTTCTGCAGTTATGTATCCTTCCCCGGTGAACTTGGGCATGTACTTCAAGTAGTCTCTAGCAGGGAGAGGATTCATAGGATGAGGTAGGATTAAAGGAGCATATCTAGCAGCAACTATGGCATCCATCATGGTCGGAGGGGGATTAGCACCAGCCATAGGGATATTAGGTGGAGGAGAAGGATTGTGACCGGGAGATGTCGGGAAAAAGGCTCTCACAGGAGACGAGGGGGAAAACAGAGAGAAGTCTAATGGGCCAGAATGCGCAACTGCTTCTCTCTATGCAACAATAGTAATAAATAGAGGGGTAGTGAAACCTTCTGAGAAATGTTGGTGTGGAGGCACAGCTTCCGGGAAAGGGGGAGTGACAAGGATCTCTCCCTCTGACACTAGACCAGAAGGAGAAAACTCAGCAGGAACACTCCCGAAATTCAGAACACAGGAAACCTCAGAGGGAGGTTGACTAGGAAGCTGAGAGGAAGAAAGTGGAGTTTTTACAGAAGGAGGTGGGGAAATACCTGTTTCGGTGATGGAAACTTGTTTCACAGAGCTCTTTTCCTTTCTGCGCACTGCTTCTGAGTCAGCTTCAGGTGTCGACAGAGGCAGGTGTGGATGAGACCGTGTGTGCCTGCTCCTTGAAGCCACAGTTGATAGAGTAGGTTCTCCCAGCGGAGTCGTCGTAATGGATTCGCCAGGTGCACAGTAGAAATCTTCAAGTTCTGATATCTGATGCACCTTCAGAATCAGTTGATCTTTGTCGTTCAAATCCGGGGAAAATATTCAACATCGTCCCCGGTAACGACGCCAGAAATGTTTGCGACAGAAGTCACTCCTGGATTGCTTGCAGGAGTAGAGCCCGACGCCCATCAGTTTAATGTCACGATTTGTTTTAAAGGGTGATCAGATGGAGGAAAACTCAGAAACTAGGCCAGGCATGCGTGGACGAGTGAGGTCTTGATAAAATTCCAACAGTGAGTCGTAGTAAAGGGTGAGTAGGGGGAAGACTTGCGTTAGAAGGGTGCGAAGGTCTATCACAAACATCCGGTTTATAACAGACTGAAGAAGAAAGCATCCAAATGCAAAATCCTTTCACATTCAAATACAGAGGACCAGAGGGCACAACAATATCATAACAAATCCTTTGTCATAACAAGATTGTTCAATCCACGTGAATCCTTCGACTGTGGACTCCCTGGTATGAGATGGAACATAGATGGAAAAAGGAAAACTGTTGGTCATAAACCAAGAAATCTCAAACACAGAGGCATAACCCGAAAACTAGAATATTTGCTGAAACTTTACAGTCGAGAGCTTAGCTCTACCATCGATCGATACAAAAATGGCGAAAATGCCTACATATACTTAGAACAATCAATCAACAGCGGAACCAAGACAATACATTGGAAGATTTGCGTCTGCATGGCTTCTGACAGTCAACCTCTGAAGGGTCGTGCAACTTAAGTCAGACGCAATCTAGTTCTTTGACAGTTCCAACGGTGAATCGATGTGCCTTTAATTCATGGCCGTGCTTTCCCATTATGGCGGAGGTGATATCTAACCACCACCAACCGCTTCAATAACTGCTTCACCGAGATTGAGGATAGCCCGGCCAACTCGACACCTTCAGGACATGGAGGACCTCACCCGCCGCCACCTGGAATAACCGACTGGCTCAAAGGATATGTGTGAAGGCCAACACGGAGGGTGGGGCATGAAAATGGAGTGATGGGGCCGGAATTGTGAGGGTGTGGAAGAAGTGGCAAGGTGTGCGAAGGGTGACATAGGATAGTTCATGGTGAAAGACCTCATGAGGAAGGAGGGAAGACGAGAGATAATGAACTTGCCTTTTGGTGAAGGGCTGACGTGGAAAAGAGTGGGACACATGGCAAGCGGCAAGTGGATGATGAGAAGGAGGGAGGACCATGTTGACCAAAGAGGGGAGGTGGATGGATGACACACGGCAGTAGGAGAAAGGTGAAAAGGAGGGTGACATGATGAAGGAAGGGCCCACGCCAGCTAAACCCAGAGCGGCTGAGAAGGATGGGGCTGTCCGAGCGCCGTTGATCCGGGCACTATAATCTCAGTCGTCGAAGGCTGCTTGCTTGATTCCGGAAACCCCCCCTCCGCTTAAAGGTAGAAAGGCAGGGGGGGTCTGGAATGGTCTTCATCGTTGTTGATCTGGGCGTGCTAATCTGGACCATTGGAGAGTTGCACCTGCGATTCTAGACCCCCCCCCGCTTAAAGGTAGGATGGAAGGGGGGGTCCGGAATCCGATACACGCCATTGATCCGGGCGCATGAATTGCGACCGCTAGAACTTGCACATTACTTACCGCGGGTGCATTATCACCCAAAACTTAGGACAAGTGGGTTTTTAACCCAAACTTTTGCGTTCTAGCCCCTCTTACAAGAAATATCGCTAACACCGTCCCAATTCATGAACTGTTTATAGTTTGGTCAGTATATGTTTGATTTCTAACCCATTAGTATATAAGTAGTATGCATGCATAGTTGTTGCTCGTCTTGAATGAAGGTCATATTTGGAAGGAGTATTGTGAACAAGTAATCAAGCACAATGGAGGATCGACATCAAACGCCGGTAACGAGGTAGGTTGATATTTCCATGCATTTACTAAGAAAAAGGGATTTAAATATAGGGATGAAGGTAGAAAGTAATTTCTATTCGGTCATATCTACATGCAAAGTTTGAACTCTATTTGCTAGTCCGTAGGGTGTTTTTCCCCAACAACAGAATTGGCGACCATACTGGGGAAAATCTCTAGGGTTCCTGGAATTTTATTTAGTTTTTGGGTAGTTTAAAGACTAGTTTTTCTTGCCTATCTTTTCTTTTCATTTCTGTAAGGTCTGAGCTAGCGGGGAGTCTGGTTTTCCATACCAGCTTTCCCTGACTTTTGCTTGACTGTGTTTTTTGGGACCCACAGAGGTACACGCGGCCTGCACAAGGTCTGCACGCGTGTACCCCTGCCCTATCCTCTTACAACCCGCGTGTGAACACTAGTTGTAGAGGTAGAAGTAGCGTGTAGAGTTCAGAGAACCTCAGAGCCAGTCATCCTCTTCCCTGTCAGAATCACACATTCTCAGGGGGTTTTCTAGAATTCTGTCTAAGTCTTGTTTTCTAACAGTCCTATCTTAGATTGTTTTTTTCCTTATTATTTTTTCCTTGCATTATTGGTTTTTTTGTTAGAAAGAGTGTTCAAGCCTTCAAGGGATCTTGGTTATCAATATCAGTGGTCTCTTCTTGGTTTGGTCTGTCTGTTTCCATTTTTTCTCAGAGTTTAGATATACATGTGGCTTGTACAAGGTCAGACCGCGTGTACACGCACTCTGTCTATATTCAACGCGCGTTCGCACGCGTGCTGTTAAAGTGACAGTTGCGTGCTTGTACATAATACTTTTTGTTGAGGGTAAGGCAATCATCCTTTCCCTTTATAAGAATTATTCCTCTCAGGTGTTTGAATCTCTGTGTGAGCAATCAATAGCTTAGGATTAATCTTACCCTTAGCTTTCTTTTTCTCATTTAAAACGTTGTCAGAATTTTTTTTTTTTTTTTTTTACGGTTTTTAGACAAGTGTGAGAGTCATTGTTTTTACGATTGCTATTGTGTGATTTGTTAATCTGATTCTTTGCGATCTGTGATTAGGCCATAATT
>ML814757.1:55057-66744 GCA_009831015.1 Picea engelmannii | reverse complement strand
TTCTTTTCTGAATATCAGTTTGCAGTAGATATTGTACAAGGTTAGAATTTACAGTGAAATTGGAAATGAAAAGTGTTTTCTAGGAAAGAAAGATGAAAGTTGGATATGGAAAAAAAGAATGGGTTACATACACTTTGATAACCTTGTCAAAGTCAGCAAAAAGGAAGAAGTTAGAGAAATTCCCAATATTACGAAACCAACCAACACTTTATGCAAGCATTGTCAACAAGGAAAGAAAACAAAGACCGTGTTTAAATCAAAAGAATATTCAACGACAAGACCACTGAAAATTGTGCATATTGATCTAGTTGGACCAACTACAACAAAGGGTTTAAAAGGTGAGAAATACTTTATGTTATTAGTTGATGATTATACAATAATGACTATAGTTTTCTTTCTCAGGAATAAGTCAAAATATTTTGAAAACTTCAAGCTCTACAAGGAAATGGTTGAAAATGAGATGGATTCAAAAATCAAATGTTTGATATATGATAATGGAATAAAGTTCACTTCAAAGGAAGTTATGGACTATTGCAGTAAGCATAGAGTAAAAAGGCAATTCTTTGTTGCTAGGAAACCTCAACAGAATGGAGTTGTTGAAAGAAAGAACATGACAATACAGGAAATGGCTCGAAAAATGTTAATGGATTCCATGTTGATAGATATCTTTTGGACACATACAGTGCATACAATGGTTCACAATCAAAACAGATTAATGCTCAAAAACACCACTGACAAAAATCCCTATGAGATATGGAAAGGAAGAACAACAAATGTGAATCACTTCAGAGTATTTGGAAGAAAATGCTACATCAAAAGAGAAGATGGTAGAATGGGAAAGTTGACTCTTGTGTGGACAAAGAGTACTTGTTGGTTACTCAAGTACAATGAAATCATACAAGTGTTACAATTTGAGTTTGAAAAAAGTTGTGGAAAGCATCAATGTAACAATTGATGAAACAGGTGGAAGAGAATTAAAGGAAGAAGAAAATGAATCAATGGAACAACTTTACAAAGAAGAAGTAGAAGATGAAGAAGAAGTAGAAGGAGGAGATGAAGAGGATCAGACAAAAGTAGAAGATCAAGTTCAACAAGTGCCTCCAAAGACATCTACAAAATGACTACAGAAGAATCATCCTTCATATCATATTATCAGAAACAAAGATGCATGAGTTGAGACTAGAAGAAGAATTCACTCACCAGAGAAAACACACCTAACACTCTCATCTATGATTGAACCAAACTATTTTGAAGAGGCCAGTAATGATGAATTTTGGAATAATTCCATGGATGAAGAATTGGATCAAATAGAGAATAATGACACTTAGGAATTGGTTCCAATACCAAAGAATAAGAATGTGATTGGCACAAAGTGGGTATTCATAAATAAATTAAATGAATATGGACAGGTTACAGGGAACAAATCTAGATTGGTATGTAAATGATGTGTAAACGTTGAAGGAACTGACTTTGAAGATAGATTTTTTCTAGTTTCCAGAATGGAAGAAATATGATTTCTCCTAGATTATGCATGCTCCAAGAATATTAAAGTGTATCAGATGGACGTGAAATCAACTTTTTTGAATGGGGAACCTTAAGAAGTCTACATTGAACAACCAGAAGGATTTTTGTTGTCAGAGAAGGAATATTATGTGTATAAATTGAAGAAGTCCTTGTATGGTCTAAAACTGGCTCGTAGAGCATGGTACTCTAGACTGGATAAATATCTACATCAGACAAGGTTTAAAAAAGGAAGTGCAGACAACAACCTCTACATAAAAGTAACTCAAGATAGTATTTTATTAATTGAATTTTATGTTGATGATATTATATTTGGAAGTATTGATGACAGGTTAAGACAAAAATTTGAAAAGGATATGAAAAATGAATTTGAAATGTCATTACTTGGAGAACTATCCTTCTTTATGGGTCTTCAGATACATCAAAGCAACAAAGGAATTTTTATTTCTCAAACTAAGTATATCAGAGAAATGCTAAAGAGGTTCGGAATGGAAGATTGCAAACCAATTACCACTCCTATGAAAACCAATTACAAGTTGAGCAAATATGATGATTCAAATTGTATAGACCAGAGGCAATACATGTCAATGATTGGTACCTTACTATATGTGAAAACATCCAAACCAGATGTAATGCAGGAAGTTTGACAGGTGGCACAATTTCAAGTAGCACCAAAGGAATCACATGTATTAGTAGTGAAGAGGATTTTCAGATATCTCAAAGGAACAAAATAGTTTGGATTATGGCATCCAAAAGGAAAGGATATATCACTCATTTCCTACACAGATGTAGATTGGGTAGGTTGCATTGATGACCAACGAAGCACCTATGGAGCAACATTCTAGCTGGGTGAGTGTTTAGTATCATGGTTAAGAAAGAAACAATCATCAATATCCTTATATATAGATGAGGCAGAGTATATTGTAGCAACATCATGTTGTACACAAGTTCTATGGATGAAACAAACTCTGACATATATACAGGTTGAGTATGATGAGCCCATTCCAATATATTGTGATAATACAAGCACCATCAGTATCTCAAAGAACCCGGTGATGCACTCAAAGACAAAGCACATTACAATCAAGTATCACTTTCTATGGGAACATGTTGTAGAGAAGAACATCACAGTTGAATATATGGACACAAAAGAACAAGTGGAAGATATATTTACAAAACCACTTCCAAGAGAATCCTTTGAGTATCTTTTCCAAAGACTCGGAGTAATTTCTACTCGAAAATGAATGCTTTTGAATGCTTATCTTATATGTCTTTGATTTACATGAGGAAGCACCATAAATAGGATATTTCAGTTTGGGAGATCAATATCAGGAAGGGTTTAGTGAGGGGGAGCATCCCTGGATGGAAAGATACCTTTGCCATTGATGACAAAGGGGGAGAGATTTATCAGATGCAAAGATATAATTTCTTGGATAAAGAGCACAGATGCATGGTTCTAGGGGGAGCGATGGTAACAGGGGGATCATGAGTGATATGACTTCAGTATTGCATCAGAGTGTTTCCATCAATGCCAAAGGGGGATATTGTTGATTAGTTTGGTTAGTTTCCATTGATGTCAACCCTTTAAGAAAGTTTGGTAGAGAATTCTGGTATCACAAAGGTTTGGGTAATGGACCAAAGTTTGTTTAATGGATAATGGTATGAGTTTTGATATATTTGTAGGAAAGACTATTCTATATGGATAGTACATGTCATGCCATTTTCGGTGGTATGTGGAACGTCACATAACTCCTCACGGTTAGAGAGGCATGGCCATGTGAAGTTGGAGAACCCTCCTGAATCATCTAGAAGCCCTAAAAAGTCAAAGTGTTTGCAAAATAAATTATTTAAATAATAAAGTTAATGGAGAAATCCCTAAAATAAGGAAAGTGGGATGCTACATGAAAGTATAAATAAGAGGAAAGGCTCTCTTATTTAAAACACACTTGAATATAATTGAATATCTATTTTTGTGAAAGGTTATTTTGGAAGGTATTATTGATAGAGAAAAATTACAGCAGAAAAAGTGTGGCAGAAAAAGTGCAGCAAAAAAAGGGTGGCAGAAAAAATGTGACAGAAAAAGTGCAGCAGAAAAATCGTGGTAGAAAAATCGCGGCAAAAAAAGTGCGGCAAAAAAATCGTGGCAAAAAAAAAGTGCGCAGAAAAATCACAGGAGAAAAAGTGTGGCAGAAAATTCGTGGCAAAAAAATCATGGTAGCGACATGGTTGGGGTCTATTTATGAGAGATATGGCACATCTTGTTTGAGGTATGTTTTGTGAGCTAGTTTTTATCTCTTGAGATGGTATTGGATGTTCAATATTGCTTCATATATTAGATTTGTTGAGAGATACAATTGGTATTTTGTTGTTGGTATTTGGCATATGGGTATTGGTATTTTGGTTGTGATGTGTTGTTGAAGTTGTTGGTTTAGCTTGAGGCTACATAACAGTGAGGTTGTGGAACATGGTTTGATGTAAGGGTTTATGGTATTTTTTTATGGATAGTGTGATGTATTGATAAAGAACGTTTGATGGTTATATTGGTATATGTAATTGGTGTATGGTTGAGGTACATGGTTGAGACAAGTAGTTTATGAGTTGACACATACATGAGGTGTATACTTGATTATGTTGGTACATCTTGATGAGTCATAGTTGATGTGTATTTGATGCATGATTAGTACATATTGAGTGCATGGTTGATGCACTCGTTGATGGTACAGGTTGAGGTACAGATTGGTGCACTTGTTTATGTTATAGATTGATTATAGGTTGATTGGTACAGGTCTATAAAAATATATTTCATAGTGATAGTGTGACAGTGGTTCCATCATTCTACTTCTACATCAGGGAGGTTGGATGGGGTAAGGACAGGTGGTTGTAGCCACCTTCCGATTGTAGATGAATAACTTAGGGGGTTGTATCCTCCTTCTAGTTGTATCCATAGAATTGGGGAGTTAGATCTTCCCTAAGGTTGTAGCTTGAGAAACTAGGGGGTTGGATCCTCCTTCCATTTGCAGTTGGAAAACAAAGGAAGTTGGTGCTTCCAATGAAAGTAATTATTCAAGACATATAAGAAAAATCATTATTTTGTTTTCTCCTGCTTTGGGTTTCCACGTAACAACATTGGTGTACTATGTATGTGTATGATTGCTCATTTGTTCATTTTTTATTTACTGTGCAATTATTGGATGATAATGCAACACTCATATAACACTTGCATTATTTGGTTGAAATTTTTTAAATTTCTCTATTACTAATTCACCCCCCTTCTTAGGAATCCAACATGATCCTCTCATATCTGATATAATGATGATTGTATGTTGTGAGGTCTCACTATCAATTGTTTTTGAAATTTATCGACCTCCTGGGTGTTGGAAAGAGATATTATCTCTCTGTTTTTTTTAGTACCCATCACTATTTAAATTAACCCTCATCTCCTCTCTATAAAAAAGTATTAGAGACATCTGTGTGCACCTGGGTCATTTAGATCGAATTTCTTTGTTTTCCACTCGAGCATTCTCTTATAGTTCTAAAAAAATATTGGGTTTATAAGTTGAAGGATTGTGGTGTTCTTAAAAGATTATGTCTCTCGGTTCTTTCAAGATTATATTTGTGGCCTGTGGTTGTTACTTGGTGGTAAATGGATATGAGGATGTAAAACTTTATGATCTCTCTGTGTTTCTTAAATTCAGGTAGACTTTTGTTACCTCTCTAGATTTAAATTCTAAATATCCCAACTTCGACTCTGACTTGCTTCTATCTCCCTCGGGCACCTCCTAAGGTTTGTCAAGATTTTTAGTTTAATGATTGTGGAAATTTTAAGGGTACAAGCTCCCTTGCTTCAAGAACCATCTCTTGGGTGAATCTCTCTGTGTCCTCTCTTTCATAAATCTTTTTGAACATAAAAGAAAATTATGGTTACCTACCACCTGAGAGATACCCTTCTTGTCGATTATGGTCTTTATTAATGTGATTAATACTAGCCTAATCTTGATTACATTTAAGTTAAGAAGGCACTTGTGTGAGTGATTATTTCATCAAGCATGATCATGATTCTGTCAAAGTTTAAAGGAGATACCTATGTGGCAATATCGTTCTATTTTATTCATGCATCATATGGTTTTGTGGTTCATTCCTTTTAAAAGGAAGTCTGTATATATTGATGCACACGAAGATCAAGATCAGGGTTACATTTTTTTTGTTGATTGTTGTTGTCTATTTAAGATTGTGTCAATTATATGATAGAGACTTGTGTATGATTGGTTCACCGAGCATGATCTTAATTATGTCCATGATTTTAAAAGGAACATATGTGTGTTTAAATCGATCCTAATTTCTGTTAGAGGACAATGACTATTGTTTCTTTATCGTGGGTGTATTATGGTTTGATTACCAAGGATGAATGTTGGTCATAGATAACAAGGATCATTATGCATGTTTTGTTTATTTTAAAATAAGAGATCAACGTTAGCACATGAGGTATTGTGGTTCAAATGATTACATTGTTACTATTGCATTGGAAATGTTGCATAAGTCATAATAAACAAACTATTATAAATTGAAGATTTATGGGAAATTAATTTTTTTTATTGAGACAACAAGCAGTTTGTATGCAATTGAGGAACAATGGATGTTTTGGTCTTGGAAGTGTATTCTTTTTGTATTAAATTTGAAGCATATTTATGATAGTTGATTGATTTAATTTATTTTATCAACAATATCCATCTAATTCCCACTCATTTTATCACTTTTTCTCTCATTATAAATACCCTCACATTCCAAAATTCATTTTGCACACCCTGTTCACTAAAATTAAATTAAAACTCAGTATGACAGTGATAAAAAATGACAGAGAGATAGATGGAAGATGATATGTTTTGGTATTATTGCACAGTCAGTTATTTAATGAATTGTTGAGCAATAATTGTGTTCTCACTCCCCTTCATGATATCACCTTTTCGCTCAATACAATCCCCCCAGATATCCCATGAACCAATTTCATCCTCTACTCAATTGACAATTATTAAATAAATTTTATGGATTGGATTGCATGGGTCTGATGTCAATTGTTGAGCCAAACTTTGTTTCATATTAAGAGAATGTCATGTATGGTTTGTTTAAGAGCTAGTTGCTAATAATTGATGCATACATGATTAGCTTCTTCAACAGAGGAAGTCATGGCCTAAATAATAGAAGTAGAGGAAACTAGAACAGAGGGCCTAGAAGGCACGAATTCTCAATACATTTCGATGTTGATCCTCAAGAGTTAAACAAACTCTTTCAAGTTGTATTTTTCAATTGGATTGGGAAAGGGATAGTCCAGCCTAGACTAGAGAGGCCTCTCTTTCAGGCCCAACATGTTCCTGGTATCCCTATGCCTCCCCATGTATCTTTGCAACTTGAATTTCCTGAGAATGATGGATGGCAAGAGATTGTTAACCCAACAGTATCCCACCATCATGGCTGGAAACAAATTTCATTACCTCCTCCTCCCCCACCTATAGATGTAAATGTTCATATTTCCCCTACACACTCACTTGTACAGTCCTCCCACACAAGCAAAAGACTAAAAACTAAATCCCAACATGTGCATGATAAAGGTAAAGTTGTTGTTTCCCCCTCCTCTCCTTCAAGTAACTCAACCAAGTCAATATCATCCTGCATGCACTTGAGAGATGATTTATCCCATGTCATTAGTGAGATCAAGCCTCAAGGCTCCATCCAGCCTAAGGCTAATTCAAAGAATTCAAAAGGAGACAACAACAACAAAGGAAAAATTGCCTCTCAAAGTGGCAAATATGTTTTTTTATTATGTGTTTATTATTGATTTATTAAGGACAATGGATTGCTAAAAGTTTTAGACAACACACTATTTTTGGATATTGTGGATATTTACATGTTTGGATATAATTTAAAATATCTTTGATGTTTAAATTTCAAATTGTGAAAATAATTATGGGAGCCAGAAGGAGGCATGTGTTTGATTGATTGTCTAATTATGTTTATTTTGTTAAGAAATAAAGGGAGTCACAAGGGGTCCCACCTACTAGTTATTATTTAACAAAAAAGACCCTTTATTATTATTTTTATTATTAACTCTTTCCCTAAACTAAAAGTTAGTGGAGTTTGATTTAACTTAACTATATGAGGTAGTTGGACTAATTCAACTAATTTGGAGTGCATAAAAGCCAAATGAGAAGGAAGAACAAGAGGAGAATAGAAGGAGAAAATATACTAAGGTTTGCTTTTGAGTTTTATTGATATAGTTCAGTTTTCATTCATTCTTCAATTCATTAAAACCCTAATTCTCTTTTATGAAAACATGGTCCTATTGTAGACAACAAGGTTCAAGGATTAACCATATCATTTAGATGCTTGTTTCAGATGTGTTGATCTATCTTTGATATTCTGTGTATACTTGTTTGTTTATGAATTGATTTTCATGACTGATAAAGGATATTGTGCAGAGACAAGTAGGCAACAGTCTGTAGCAAGCTAATCCAGATTTTAAAGTTCAGTTTTTACTTCTTGTTAGAGTCCTTTTGTATGGTTTTCATCGGGGATATCTAAGTTTGACCTTGGTCCATGCCCCCACATGGATTTTTGTAAAGAGAATAATTATTTTTATTTCTTGGAATGAAATAAAGCGATTGTTATTGTCTCATTTGTGCTAATATGTGACTTGGTATTTTTTCTTTTGATCTCCACATTTACTTTTTGAAATTTGTTATATTCAAAAAATTGTATAAAAATGTTATATTTTGCAACAATCTTTTATTTTAAAAAATATGCCTAATCCCTTGTAATTAATACTTTTGGATTGGGAAACACTTTTTGAGGCTATAAACATAGGGTAATATTCCCATCTATCTTGATTTAGCCAAGCAAGATTAAAAAATGATTGAGTAAGATAAATTCATATCGCTTCCTCAACATTTTTTTGGCAACCACATTGGGGAGATATTCCATATCTCTCTGGTAGATTTTTATGCTTTATTATCATTGAATATATTTATATTTCTGATATTGATTCTTTGATTATTTCTTTTCTTCATGACTATATGTAACACACCCATGATGAGGCATAAAAAAATTCTCTTTTCTTAAAGGACAGATTCTCCATCCATGGTTTCTAATTTGGAAATCAAGGAACCAATTTGACCTCCCGATCAAGGATCTTCGATTCTGGAGCCAAACGAGTTTCTAAGACCTTGATGGTATCGTTCTACAATTAAAAATAGACTCTCTTGACTTCTAGGTGTAGGTCTAATGGCACTCACAACCTTCCCCTTTTTCTCTTGCGAAATCTTCGAGTTTAGGTGCTAACCCCTTTTCTCATAAGCCCTTCTTTGTCATGACCTTGGGTGATGACCTCACGTAATCCACGTGATTGTGAGAGTGGCCAAAGTTGGTTTGAAACCAACTAATTTTCACCCCACAATTCACCTTGAGCCTCCACATGTATTTTCTCCAAAACCGTGGTCTGGATTGCAGCCCACCCTCAATTTTTTAAAGTTTGCTCACCTTCAGTCCCCGCAATGCGATGAGACCGTTCATCTCATGACCTTGACAATGCTTCTGAACTGACGGCTCACATCTATCCTTTATGAATCTAAGGATCATAGCTAACCTTTCTAAATCAATGGTTGTGATTTATTTCGTGATTCAGGTTTCAAGAGTTTCAAATCTCAACTTTTGCTTCCTTCGTCAGTAGCTATATTCTAGAGTGGAAAAACTACTGACACCTTTCCTCAACAGATGAACGCTTCTCATGAACTCTAGCTCTCTGACCTTCGAGAGTTATTTCTCCTTCGTTCATCCTTTTCTCTAGGAGTGCTTTGTACTCGAAGTTGTATATAGGAGGCCATGCATCTACTCCGATCAATGGTATATATCCTCTCTCCACAAAAACAAATCTCTGGAGTGAATCCTTCCAGAGTGTCATATATTCTGACATCTTTCCTCTCCAAATCGATGACCTTGGTTCTCTTCGAGACTTCAACACTTTTGAACCAAGACCAGATCAATGGTCCTTCAACCTCCTCCTCGATCAACGATCAAGATCTCCTTCAGGACTTCGGTGCTTTCACCCTCTACTTTCCTCTAGAGTGCTCCGTACCTAGAGTTCTAGATCTGGCACCATGCGTCCACTTTCAAATCAACGATTTTCATCCGCTTTGAGACTTTGACCTTCGACGATTTCAAATCTCAATTTCCCCATGCTCTACTTCTCCTTGAGCGTTTTATTTGGTGTTTGCGATATGATGACATGTGTCCTCTCATAGATCGATGACTCCCAACTTCTTCGGCTATTTGGGGTTTGGTGATTTCAAACTTTACTCCTTCGTTTTCTCATGGAGTACTTTCACCGAGTGTTCATGATCTTTCGCCATGTACCCTTTGGATATGATGGTCCATATTAGCTTTGACTCTTCGGCTCTTCAGACTTCAATAGTTTTAGAATCCTATGCACTCATTTCTCCTGAAGTTCTTTCACCCAAACTTCGTGGATTTCCACCATGTGTCCCTCTACAATGGACGATTGTGATCTCCTTTAGCCTTCAGGGCTTCGGGAGTTTTTCACACTCCTCACTTGGAAACCTCCGAAGTAGTTTTTCCCGAAATATCTAATCTATCAACACATATATCCTGACGAGTCACGACCGATGGATAGGATCTACTTCTGATCTTTACCCAGAGTCTGCATACTTACACCACCTATCCTATAGATCCAATGAATGATGTTTAATTCGGATGATCTGAAGGTTGATTTTTTCTTCGAGTCTTTACCCGGATTCTATAGGTTTATGCCACCTGTCCTCTAGATCCAATGCTTGAGATTTACTTCATTCTCCTTGATGATGGATGGTCCCAAACTACTTCGTAACTTTGGGACTTTGGTAAGTCTACTCTCATGTGTGTGCAAAGCACTAAGGCTCGGGCACCTTGATCTGATCATACGACTATTGGTCCTTTGCGCTGTGATCCAAAAACCATTGTCACTCCTCCTCCTCATCCTTCTAATCTCTTCCGACTTAGAATATTTTCTAATTGTTCAAAGGCCTTGACCTTTGCTCCTCCTACGGGTTCGCCTCTTGGACTTTGTCTGCATGAATGAAAGTGCTATATCCTCTGAGCTTGATTCCCCTTGAATATTTATCCTTCCCACACATGCCTTGTGTTTCAGGGATCTTGTCAAACTTAGATCGAAGATCAATGATGATTGACGGTTCACAGTAATTGTAGGGTTCAACCTCCACCATCAGAGGAGTGCTCGCTCGACTCTAGTCTAATCCTAGTCATTGATCTTCATTTCCCGACGAGATCAATGACATAGGTTGATTGCGTCCATGAAATAACATGTCCACTATCAGGTTCTTATGTCATGGGTAGTTTTGGTAACTTGAATATTGTGTGCCTCCAAGATCTGGCAGTTGGGACGGTTCTCGGGCATCCTCGGATCTAAGGCTGAGGGTTAACTTTGGGACTTCGAAGCTTTAGGGATTTTACCTCCCTTATGAAGAAATCACTTAGTTCTCTGAACTCTTGATGTCTAAATGACTCCAATTTTAAATCCCATGCTTTTTCCCATACCAAACGGTCACAACAGACCATGGCTTCTTCCTGACAAATTTTGTTCATTCATCTTCCAAACAAGGGACCCCTCCCCTTTTTCGATACTTCAAACTCATTGTTCTTCCTGAGCTTTGTTAGCTCTAAAATGATTAATATCTTTGTTCTCTTTCTCTTGAATTTAACACTTAGAAGAATCATTTCGCGTACCCCTTACGCTCATTCCTCAACTCTAGAACTTAAATGGTTCTCGGTCTCTATCGACCTTGCAAAGATCCTATGCATACATGCACTATATATCCTAATATTTAACAGAATCCCTCCTCCAAGGGACTCCTAAAAACTAGGAGTGTCGACATCTATACGTGAAACTGTGCCCAAGATTGACAAACTCACTGTTCGCGGATCTAGTTTAATCCACCACAGGGCGCAAGCATTTACAAATACAAAACATGTCCAATTCATATAATTTCTTACTTTCCTAATTACACCATCAAGAAGACACAAAAAGGGATACAATATAAATCATTAAGAAAACATATCTATCCTTGGGTCATTCATAGTATATCTAATTTTATTACACAATTACA
>ML814757.1:18564-32560 GCA_009831015.1 Picea engelmannii | reverse complement strand
GAAATAAGTTCTGCAAAGACCAGTGACTTTTTGGATTTCACTGAAATGAAATCTAAGTCAAATTCTTGGAGGATGTCTATCCATATACTGATCTTTCCATCGATTACCCATCATGTCAACATGTATTGAAATGGATTCACAATGGCAATGATGGTGGTCTTGCGAAATAGAACATAATGACGAAACCATTGGACAACATGGACTGTTGCCAACACAAGTTTTTTGATATGAGAATAATTGAGTTCTGGTCCGACGAGACCTCGACTCAGGTAATAGATCACATATTTAGAGAGAAAATCATCTTCTTGAACTAAGACCATGCCGATGGTTGACTCTGTTGTAGCCAAGTATAATGAGAAATATTTGTTATAATTGGGTGGCCAAAGAAGAGGGGCAGTTGTGAGGGCATGTTTCAACACTTTGAAGGAGCGATGAGCGGCATCATCCAAATGAAAAGGAACATCTTTCTTTAGTAATTGCATAAAGCCCTTTGTGATCTTGGCATATTTGGCGATGAAATGCCTCAAAAAGTTTGCCTTTCCTTGTAGACTCTGAAGTTGAAGGATTGTGCGTGGGGGAGGCAACTGAATTATTGCCTCAATTTTGAGAGGATCGACCATGATACCTATTGTTGACACTATAAAACCTAACAAACATCTTTATGTTATGAAAAAACTTCATTTGTTTGGATTCAAGCGAATCCTGAAGTAGTGACATCACTCAAAGATAAGTCGGAGGTGTGTGGGATGATCCGTTCTATTGTGAGATCGTGATGCTAAATCATCTAAATAGGCTTTGAATATATGCTTCAGATCATGGAAAGAAAAAGACATGGCCCGCTGGAAGGTATCTCTAGCATTTTTGAGACCAAAAGGCATCTTACAATAGGCAAATGTACCCCATGGAAAAATGAATGCAGTTTTGTGTTGGTCTTCAGGTTTGATTTGTATCTGATTATATCCTGAAAAAACATCCATGAAATAAAAGGCCTTGCAAACTTCACACTCATCAATGATCTGGTCAATGAATGGTGTGGGAAAATTATCTTTTGGACAAACCTTATTCAAATCACGGAAGTCCGTACATATGCAAATCATGACCTGTTTCTTGTTGACTGGTACAGGATTTGACACCCATTGGATAAAATGGGTAGGATAGATAAAAATGGATTTGAGCAGTTTCTCAACTTCAACCTTAATGGATGCTTCTTTCCTGGGATTAACTGAATGAAGCTTCTACTGAACTGGCTTGGCATCCAAATAAGTTGTGATTTCATGTTTGACTATTTTTGGATCAATGTCTAGAATTTCCTCATAATACCAAGCAAAAACGTTGCATAATTATTTAAATAAGTCTGTGTAGATTTGAATCTCTTCGGGGGAATAGCCAGCTCCAACGAAAACATTCTCCATGATGAAAGGGGTTCTGGAGATATTAATCGGTATATTTTCAGTGATAGTTGCCATATTATCCTCGGCATAAACGTCATGTGTAGCCAAGGTATTGATAGGACAAGACCTATCTCCAGTCATAGTTAAGGTGAATTCCTCTACTTCGATTCTTCTTAACTCTGGGAGGAAGTATGATCTATGATGGAGGTCATCCCAGGGTTTTTCCAGACTAGTCATTGCTTTAATGATTGCTTCATCTGAAGGCAAGACTAAGTCTAACGAATTGGTACCAGCGAGGGAACCTTGAGCCAAAATAGGCCCTGGGATCGGATCTAACTCTTGTGCAAGATTCAGCTCGGGGTCGATTGAAGATTGTTGGACTAAAGAGTACATTGCCTCTACAGAAAACAAGGGCATGGACATACCATAGTGCTCTGTCCCTTCCATCGTGTTAGATGGGGAAGGAAGAATCCACAGATCATTGAAGTAAGTCGTGCGAAACGATGAAACTTGGAAAATTGTAACCTTATGGTGGTCTAATATGAACTTGACATCGCCTTGAGGAGGCAGGTATTCGAAAGTACCCATTAAATATGGGCACAAACCAACCCCTACATTGACAATGCCTGGTTGGGGATTGCCAATCATTGGGACTGTGGATGCCCTAAATGAAGGGTTAGGTCTGGAGAAGAACAATTGATCAATGGTCATGATCCATCCCTCATGTGGAAACAACAAGACCTAGAAAACTGTAGCATCCACTGCTTGCATGGCATAGGTCCAACTCCTACCTAACAAGATATTGTAGTCGATGGATGCATCGACTACTTCTACCTCGACACACACGGTCTTCCCTCCTAACTGCATGGGGAAAGAGGGGATGATTCCATGTGGTCAGAATGAACAACCTTAGAAAGTGGTAAGAAGAGTAGGTGACAAAGACAAAATGGGTTGGCCAATGGCCTTCCAACACACCAATGACATGATGCATGTCGAGGCACTCTCATCAACCACCATGTGGAAAATGTTATGAGTAAAATTTTTCGTGGGGAAATCCACTACTATTTGAAATGCTACGTGGTAAGGGAGATGAGGTTTTAAGTTAGTTGTATCCAGCATGATTGTACCCGAATTACAAATCTTGGCAGATCCTAAAGCGGCTAACAAACCTTTCCTCTAAGAAGGGTAGCTCTGGAGGATCTCCAAAGTGGACATCGCATAAAGGGTTTGAGATAAATCCTCTACCATAGAATAGTTCTGAGTGGCCCTTGCATTTGGGTTGTGAGAAGATTTATTGAATGCACATTTTGGGATGTGTGTCATTATTTCACCCAAATTCTTCTCGATATGGAGAGGAAGAGATGGGATTTCAGCTTCTTTTCCTTTCTCAGAGGTGCTTGGCTTACTATAGTCATGTGCTCTAGTCGATATAAAAGCATTACCTTTCATCATATACACATTTGCGGATGCAGGATTGTTAGAAGATGGAGAGGGTCCTGGACTTCCCCCATCCACGCTTGTAGAGGCTTGTGTTAAGTTTTGCTCATATTGGAATGGATTATGTTGAAGTTGGGTTTGAAAATTTTTACCTTTAAAACTAAAACTTTTCTCTTTCGGGATTCGGCTTTTCACAAGGTACAATCCTCACTATTAGTCCAAAAGACCAGTACCAAAGTTCCAAAATGATTTCTTTTCTTCATTATAATAAAAGACAGAAATCTCAAGTGTTATTAAAGTCTAGATGTACATTCTGTAAAGTAACTTAAATCGCGATAAATTAAAACCCTAAAGGAGTTAGTTAACCATCTTTTAACCTTTCAAGATTCGTGGTTTTACTCAGAACAATACCTTTTCGAATACATTTTGAATCGTGAAATCCCGATTCTTGTTTTCCTGAAAGAAGTGAAGGTCAGTCTTAATCCTGATTAATTTAAAACTAATCTCATCACGATTTTAGGATTTAGGGTTTAGTGGTGATATACCTCATGTAACCACGATTCCTGAAACCCTGAAATGCGAAGTCATGACTCAATACTGAAGTTAAGGCTTAAAAATAATCTCATCGTGATTTTGGGATTCAGGGTTTAGTGGTGATATACCACATGTAACCGCGATCCCCGAAACCCCAAAACATGAACTCACGACTCAGTACCGAAATTTAAAGAGAAATAACTTCTTTTTAAAAATACATTTAATGGTAATTAAACTTCTTAGGTACTTTCTTTTCGGTCTTCGTCAAAAGAGATATTTTGAATTTTGATTTTAGAATTGCCAAAATATGACCACATTAATAATGGATAGATCATGATTTCTGTGACACAAATGTATATCTCAAAAATATTCTCTTCATTAAAGGTATTAAGTTCTTAACAGCTGCGTTAGTACTTTCACCATAAAATTAGTTAAAAAGAAAATTAGAGCTCTGTGTTTTGAAACTTATTCTCACTTTTTCTATCAGAAGTAAGTCGCATATAGCCGAGCTTTCATGGCTCTCTTATATGATAGGTTTTTGTTCCAATACAAAAGTCATGGCACCAAAGAAGGGACCCAAGAAGAGTGAAGATATAATTGAGATTTCCAACCCAGAGGGAGATGTCATATCAGACACCACACCACATGATATCGACTCAATTAAATCATGGAGACAAATTTATGAAAATCTGGACTGCGAGATAAAAAATTCCTCTAACAACTCCGAGAATCACCTTTAGGACATAGAAGAATCAAAACTTCACAAAATTGCAACATGCCCACAGCTCATGGCGTACAACAAAATGATCATTTGGTCTTTGGACAAGGTTGATATTCCAACGAGAATCATTTTAAATGATCAAGGAGCCATTATCAGCTCATTCAGACCTGAACATATCTAGGTTATGTACAAACTCTCACCCAATCCTAATTTCATTTACAATGTCAAATTTATAGCTGAATTCCAGAGAAAGGAATGCACCGAGGCAAACCAAACTTACCTTGATTTAACCAAAGCTTGGTGGAGATATCCATCAAAATTTAGGGTCGATACCCACAGAATTTATGCCACAGCCTCTTTGAATGAGTACATGGTTTATGTAGACATGATGTTGTGCAAACTCTTTGGCAAAACAAATCCCTGTCATTTCCCCGCATAATGGGTGCCCTTTTTAGAGGAAGCATCAAAAGGATATAGTTTCAACTGGGACAAGATTTTATCTGATAATATAGCCAAAGAGGTTTTGGATTACAGAGCTGCAAGAGCCCGAGGTCAACCAGTGGCCTTTTGCATGTCATCATACATCATGGACGCAATTTATTTTATGAATCCATTCCCCGTGATGAATTGGAGTTGGAACACAACCTGCCTTGAACCCATTCACGAATACCACTCTGAGTTGTGGGAAGAAAATGAAAAAAAATTGTTTTAAGAAATTTTCTGTTTCGTGGTGATACCAATGCATAAAATATTTTTCGGCTGTGACCCTCCTCGCATTTCTGAAGTAGTTTCAAACAACCTCAAACAAATAGTAGACTGGTTCATTGAAGAAAGCTTCTCCTACATCAGGGTTTATGGGTGCTCAATCCCCCCTCATGCACTTCCAAAATTCCTCCTGGATAGACTGGTGTGTAGGGAAGTAGCACACCAAATAGTAAAAGGCAGTATTGGAATAGAGCTAAAGGTAGCCCAAAAGAAGTCCTGGCCAATCTTCCCTGTGCACATCGGGAAATTTTCATTACAAAATTTGGGACATTCTAGGGTGGAAGCAGAAGCACTCGAAGAAGTTAAACTGTTAAATATTGAGAACAAAAGGAATGAACCTTATCAATTAGTGAACAAACACTTGATACACTACAATATGAAAGCCTATGAACATGAGGAGTCCCCTTGGGATGACATGTTCAAAGGGACCAAGTCTTATAAAGAAGTGTTGGAAAGAATACATACATTGTCGTCTGACTTTCAAGTCATCTTTTGGACCTTTCAGAAGCATCGACGGAGTGGTCTACCCCAAGTAATTCAAGGAGAATAAATTACCCTCCCCCTATTAGTAACATTTCTCATCCGAGGCGCAAAAGCATTCAAAACTTCAAGTAGCACGAGAAGCGCCTGAGTGCAACATGGGAAAATCTCGTTTTAGGGATTCCAAGCAAGTAAGCGGGCAAGATTAGATGGTCGATGATCCAAATTCATCCATAAGAGAAGTCCAATGGTCGGTGGGGAATCACAGTCAGTAGAGTTGTGCCAAGGTTAGCGCAATAGATAGCCCCTATATTATGTGTAGGGAAGGACAACAGTCGCCCATCCATAGGACACGTGGCGCGAGATCTAGTCGCATCGGCGTTTTGGCATTCGGGAGTTTGAGGAGTGAGAGTTTCATGTTGTTCTACATCTCAAAACCCTGAACCCCGAAAGCGCCGAAAGCACCGAAAGTCAGGCTCGTGGTATCACAAAGCATTCTCAGCCATCCATCCAAAGGGGACACTTGGCGGCCAATTGAGCCATCTCAGCATTTCACCCATCGCGACTCCAGGGCGCAAGGAGCATCTTCGTCATATTCCCTATGTGCGAGGTGCCAGGAGTGTCTAGGACTCGAGCCCACAATATCACTAAGTGAGTTCAGGACCGTGAGATCTGAAGGGGATGCGTGGCGCCAAATTAATCTGTCTCGGCATTTCTCTCATCGTGATTATGAGGAGCAAGGATCCACCCCTTCCCATTCATGAACCTCGAAAGTGTCGTTGAGAATGGACATGTGGTCACAGCCTGTGGTCACTTGGAGAATAAAAGAGCTGTGCAAGGAGGGTCGAAGACGTCAAGTTCAGTCACAGAGTGGATCACCACGATCTCTAGGTGCCATCGAATCTGATCTCAACCCTATTTTCGCTTGGAGTAAATGAAGGTGAGAAGGGGTGGTTGAAACCTCTCCTCATGCATTAAGTGTAAGGTATGGAGAGTCTGAAAAGTGGTCTACTCGAGAGGGTCCTGCGTACCAATTTTTCCAAAGAAGTCATGTCAATTCCTCAACTAGCCAGAGGAGGTCTGCACATGTTAGCTCAACACTTAATGGCTCAGCTACTCCCCTTACAAGAGCCATGCGTAGTTAAGGTGGCGTCTGATAGGGATTATCTGTCTGAATTCGGTTGAAGGGACACCACACCTTGGATGACTGAACATGCCTCTATTAGGTGAATTTTGGCTGAGTATAGAAACTCAGTCATTGTATTTTGTAATTTATCGATGGTAAAGTGAAGCTCCCGATTGTAAAGTTTTAATAGACACTCTAGTTCTCTGGTTATGCATCTGTATGTAATATTTCTTGTTTAATGATAGACAATTTTCTCACTCCATCTAGTTTTCATCTCATACTAAGAGGCTTCATGATCGACTGATTCATGCGAATAATTGCAATTATGTTATGATAAAGGATTTATCGTTGCATTGTTGTATTCTCCAGTTTTCTGCATTCGAATGTAAGAAGATCTTGCGTTTAGATGTTTTCCCCTATAGTCTGTTAGAAACCTGATGTTTACAATAGACCTTTTCTTTTCTTTTACACAAGTCTTCCTCCTACTCACCCTTACTACAACTCACTGTCTGAAGTTATCTAAGACCTCACTTGCCCATGCATGCCTGGACTAGTTTCAGAGTTAGAACCACATCGTTTTGAGTTAACTTCCATTCAATCACCCCATTAAACAAATCGTGACAAAAAATGATGGGCGTCGGGCTCTGCTCCTGCTGCAATCTAGGGGTGACTTATGTCACCAACATTTCTAGCACCATTGTCGGGGATGAAGTTGAAAATTTTCCCCGGGATTGAACGACATTGAGCCTCTGATTCTGAAGGTGCATCAGATATCATAGCCTTCAAAGATTGCTACTATGAACCTGATGACTCCATTGTGACGACTCCATTATGGTGAACCTGTCATGTTAATTGTGGCTTTCAAAGGTAGACACACGCAGTCTCATCCACAACTACCTCTAGCTACACCTGAAACTGATCCAGAGGTGGTTCTCAGAAAAGGAAAGGCCCCTGAAGAAGAAACTTCTACCGCCGAACTAGGTATTCTTCCATCTCCTTCTGTAGGAGCTCCATTTTCTCCTCCTCACTTTTTTAATAGACCTCCTTCAGAGGTTTCCCATTTCCTGAATTTCGGGAGTGTTCCTGCTGAGTTTTCCCCTCCTAGTCTGGGATTGGAGGGAGAAATCCTTGTCACTGCCCTCTCCTCTGAAGTTGTACCTTGGCATAGACCTAGGACCACAGAATATTTTCCCACCCCTATCTTTACCACTCCTACACAAAGAGGATCACCTGTTGACTTAAGCCCGTTAGCCTTCTCCTTAAATCCCCTTATGTTTCCCATTCCACTTCGTGACTCATTCCCAATAGCCCCCTCGCGAACTCCTTCTCCTAGAATTTCTCCTCCACCTAATATTCCTATGGTTGGTGTTAATCCCCCTCTAAATAGAATGGACACCATAGTTGCTGCCAGATATGCCCCCCTAATCCTACCCCATCTTATGAATCCTCTCCCTACTGGAGATTACTTGAAGTATATGCCCAAGTTCACTGGAGAAGGGGACGTAACTGCAGAAGAGCACCTGGCTTCTTTCTACAGTTATGCAGACAACCTAAAAATTGGAAATGAATATTTCTGGATGAGTGTCTTCATCCAGAGCCTGGATGGTGAGGTGAGGAAATGGTTTAGAGGATTAGCCCCTGGATCTATTGCTGGGATCGAAGCTCTGAATAGTGCTTTCCTAAGGTAGTGGGGCGATAGGAAGGATTTCATGTATTACATGACAGAGTTCGGGTCTTTGAAGAAGATGGAAGGAGAATCTGTTTGTGATTTCTCCAAAAGATTCAATAAGATGTACAACAAATTCCATGCCGAAATAAAACCCTCAGAAGCCTTAGCCAAGATTTCTTATGCTAGTGTGTTTGGCCCCGATTTCAGTATTTTATTGAGAGAAAGAAGAGCCACCTCCTTAGCTCAAATGAAATATGTAGCCATTGAAGTGGAATCCAATGTATTAGTAGCCGATAGACTGAGAAACAAGGCCGATGCAGATAGAAGAAATGGAAGGTCGGAAGCCTCAACTTCTGGCCCATCGGTGCCCCACCCTCAAGTGGATGAACTGACGAAGATGGTGAAGTCTCTGTCTGCAGAGATGGAGAGGATAAAGGTGGAAGGGAGGCAAGCATACAGGGGCCATTAGAACGCTGAAAACAAAAGAGTTTTTAGGAGGCCAAACAATATTATGTCCCCATATATGCAAAGGGAGAGGGGAAGCGACAGAGAAGACCAAAAGATTCAGCCCCCTTTTCAAAACAATTATATGGCCGAAGGAGAAGAAGGGGGAACATATGAGCTTGATCCTAAGATCCATTTATTCGGAGACACTCCTCCTTTTCCTCATCTCACTCAATCAGCATACGAGGAGTCTCTCATGGAAAGACAGCTAAATGAACTGAGTAAGGGAGACAAGACTAGTGGCAGCCAAGGAAGATATGATATGAGGACTAGGAAAAAGATAATAGCACCTGATGCCCCTGAGCAGTCCACTAGAACAAAGATACCTACTAATGAAGTAGAAGACAGTCACAGAGGTAAGAAGCCCCAACCCCTCTCTCCCATAGTCCAGAGTTATGTTCCCGAAATAAGAGAAATACTGAAGCTTACCTCTTCTTTTAATTTCGAGCATGAAATTCAAAAGGTCAGAATCCCTCTGCCCCTAACCAAATTGATTAAACATGAAGGGTTAAAGAAACATTTCTCTAATATTTTACAGTCTGAGATCTCATGCCTTCTCACAGACTCCATCAATTTGCAAGATGAAAAACCTGCAGTTATTTTAGGTCCTATGATAGAAGACATGAATGACTCATCCCCTCCCTTCTACACTTCCTTGAACATACATGACAAGGTATTGCACAACTGCTTGATGGATTCAGGGGCTTCTCATAACCTCATACCCAAAAATGTCATGGAAGAGTTAGGGATAGAAGTCACCCGAGCCTATCATGACCTCTATTCCTTCGACTCCAGGAAAGTTCAATGTCTCGAGGTTATCAAAGACCTGGTTGTGACCTTGTTTCAGTTGCCCATGAAAAGTGTGGTCATGGATATTGTAGTGGTTGATGTCCCCCCCAAGTTCGGTATGTTTTTATCAAGATCTTGGATAAAAGGACTAGGGGGAACTTTGCAGATGGACCTCACATATGCTACTATCCCAGTGTTTGGGGGATAATATAGGAGGCTATACAGAGAAGCCCAATTGGCCTATATAATCAGTGCTGAAGCCAATCCTACCAACCATCCCATTTTTGACTTGGACACTGATTTAGGTTCCAGTTTACTGCAACTCACTCATGCTCCTGAGCCCCCTCTTAAACTCATAAAGCAGCCCACCACTCATGAATTTCCTCCCTCCATCACCCCCATATGGAAAATGTTTTTTGATGGAGCCTACTCCAGGGAAGGCGCTGGTGCTGGGGTGTTTTTTGTGTCACTTTCTCAGGAAACCATTTCCCTGTCATACAAGCTGGAATTTGAAACCACCAAAAATGTGGCATAGTATGAAGCTCTTGTCCTGGGTATGAGGGCTACAAATAAAATGGGAATTAAAGAGTTAGTCATATTTGGAGATGTTGAGTTGATTATCTAGCAAGTCAGAAATGCCTATAGTGCCAATAATCCTCGGCTCAGAAATTACAGAAATGAGGTATGGGACCTGATCGATAGTTTCTTCCTAGCTTTTAACATTTCTTTCATTCCAAGGGGGGAAAATACTTCAACCGATTCTTCAGTTGTCTCAACTAGTTTTCTCAAAGTTCCTCTGCCGCCTATGGTCAAATCTGATGTTGAAATAAAATATAGGCCCTCTGTACCAGACAATGTCAAGAATTGGAAGGTATTCGAAGATGATCTAGAAATCAAGAAATTCCTCCAATCTGTTGATGAATTTTCTGTATTGCACATTGATCAGGATCCTAATATGGAAAATGACCCTCACCCTGAGGTGTTTTTAAATAAAATTGCTAACCACCAGATCATTCAACTACCTAGAAATCACATTCCGAGGGGACCAATTCCTTTAGAAAGATTGTTCGATGGGAATGATGTGGTAGTAAAGGGTAGGTATTCAGGTGAAGATGTTGATACAACCGAGTGTAACATTGGCACACCGGAGAAGCCTAAGTTTGTCAAGCTGTCAAGGAGTTTAACCACAGAACAGAGGGCCGAATATACTGAGTTGCTGAGAGAATTTTTTGATCGTTTGCTTGGACCTACAAAGACCTCAAGACTTATGACACATCCATCATTGAACACAAGATCCCACTGAAGGAAGGGGCTAAGCCATTCAGGCATATGCTAAGATAGCTAAATCCCATGTTGTTGCCTGTCATGGAGAAAGAAGTGAAGAAGTTGTTAGAAGCCCAGATCATCGTCCCCTTAAGATATTCTAAATGGGTGGCCAATTTGGCTCCAGTAAGAAAGAAAAGTGGAGAAATCAGGCTTTGTGTCGATTTTAGGAACCTGAATAGGATCTCAAAGAAAGACAATTATCCCCTGCCCAACATGGAACACATATTACAGAGGGTAACCGGTGCATCTAGGATTTCCATGATCGACAGTTTCTCTGGCTATAATAAGATATCGATCATGCCTGAGGACAGAGAAAAAATGACCTTTACCACCCCTTGGGGCACATTCATGTATGCAAAAATTCCTTTTGGGTTGATGAATGTAGGAGCCACATTTCAGCGAGCCATGGACATAGCTTTTATCGGGGAGAAAGATAAGTTTTTGGTTATCTATCTAGATGAAATGACAGTCTTCTCGAAGTCAGATAAAGAGCACTGTCATCACCTGAGGAAATTTTTCTTGAAGTGTCGAAGGTTTGGCCTTTCCCTAAACCCCAATAAATATTTATTTTCTATGAAGGAGGGGAAGATATTAGGCCATATAGTATCAACAGAAGGAGTGAGGATTGATCCTAGCAGAGTGGAGGCAATTCGGACCTTGTCGCTTCCCAGATCTAAGAAGGAAGTTCAGGCCTTTTTGGGGAAGATTAATTTTCTGAGGAGATTCGTCTCGAATTTTGCTGAGCTGGTGAAACACATCATAGCCATGCTCAAGAAGGGAAATGAAGTGAAATGGACCGCTAAACCCAGGGAATCTTTTTTCCAAATAAAAAGGTCATTGACTGAGGCACCTATGCTAATCAGTCCTAACTATTCTAAAGATTTCCTAATCTTCTCTTTCACTTCTTTTGATACAGTAGTAGCGGTCTTGTTGCATAAAAATAAGGAAGGGCGAGAGAAACCCATTGCCTTCTTCAGCAAGGCCTTAAGAGATGCAGAGGTGAGGTATGAAATCATGGAGAAACATGCCTATGCCTTAGTGAAATCTCTCAAAGCTTTCAGAGCCTATGTCTTGTACTCAAAAGTGACCGCATACGTTCCTTCAGCCTCTGTGAAGGACATCCTTATGTAGACCGACATCGATGGGAAGTGGAGTAAATGGATAGCCAAGATCTTGGAATTTGACTTGGAAATAAGGCCTACCAGATTGATCAAGGGTCAAAGCTTAGCTAAGTTGTTGGCTAAATCTAATCGCAAAGATTTGGGGGTGGATTTCGTCAATGAACAATCAGAAAATCAGCAGAATCAGTTGTCTAACGTAGGCCCTCAAACAAAACCCTTGTTGCCTCGATTTCCTTAGTATAAGGATGTCATATATTTTTTGTAGGATTTGCGACCCCCAGATGGTGATCCGGGGCAGGATCTTTTATGATTATGGTTGAGTTTTAACTTGCAGGAATAGTTTAACCATTTGACAATTTAACGAAAGAATGAGGAAAGAAGAGGATTATATCAGTCAAATAAACATATGCAGATCTGAAAACAATAAAGAATAGCAAACCATAAGAACGCAGGTTGATAACGGAGTTCGGCGCAATGTTTGCCTACGTCTCCGGGCCTTTTTCCTGTGGGGGAGGCTTCTTTATTTATGCTCAAGTGCTCAAAATTACATCTCAGCAATGCCCAAAGGCTACAAGACTGATCTGGTCTTCTAGTCACAGATCTCAAGAACCCAATGCAAGAAACGGCACGCCAAACTGATGCTCCAAGCTCCCAGAAACGATCCGACAGCATTTCCACCTCAAGGGCTACCCTACAACAAACTGACTTTGGCTTGGCTTTCCAATAGCATAACTCTGCACAAATGACTGTCCCTTGGCCTCAAACAGGCCTGATTTATATAGAAAAGGACTTGGTTTCTCATCCCCAACTTCCTCCAAGAATCTGGCCTCCAAAAAAGCCCAATATCCCCCAAAAATGGAGAATATCTGCCAATATTAGGCATATTTAATTAAACATAACCAAATCTGTTTGGAAAACCCACTATTATAAAGTTGGATTGGGCCGCAGCCCCCAATTGTGCGCGCCCCTTGGTCATATTACCGGCCATGTGGCCACGCGCCTAGGGCGCTGGCCCCTTTCCCGTTGGCTCCCCGCTCCTGGTTTCGTGGCGCTGTCATAGGCCCACGGGATAGTTTGTTTCAACAGCCCACGCCCCCGTCGGTGCAGCTCCGGGTCCCATGGGATCCGCATGGGATCACGGGCTAACAACCCCACATAATTTTCGCGCCCGTTTTTAAACTGCGCCCGTGGTTCGTTGGAACGGTCGTATGGATTGTCGCTGCGGGCTGGGGCTAAGCCCCGGCCCGTTTTACCGCCGGTTAGACCGTTGACCGAGTTCAAAACAAATATATGCCGACCATATAATAATTTATGCCCTGTCGCTATGTTGGCTAGCCCGACGATTGCAAGTTCATTCATCCACCGGAGGTCACGGGTTCGACCCCCGGTGCCCCATAACCAAATTTTTAATATAACCAACGAACCAAATATGGGGTGCCACGTGGCAGCCCAGGATTGGGCCACGTGGTACCCTTACCAACCACTGATAACTTGACACGCGTCAGCATCTGATTGGTCCACGTCTGCCGCCACGTAATCTCTGTCATACTGCCACCTGTCTGCTGCGTCAGCTCGTCCGTACGCCCTGTCAGCCTGCCACGTCACTGGATGACGTCAGCGTGCCACATGTCACCCTGTGAGTGGTGACACGTGTCACTTTTTTATTGGTCCAACCGTAACCCCAAACGGCCAAATCCGTGTGACACATGGCGCGTCCTGGTGACGCCACGTGTCCTCCGTACGGACCTGCCACGTGTCGCGTCCCCAAGATGCCACGTGTCGTCATCTCCGTCTTCCACGTGTTGCCTTCTGATTGGCCCACGTCAGCTGTACGGCCCTGCCACGTCAGTTGTACAGACTGACACGTGTCTGTACGGACTGACACGTGTCTGTACGGACTGTACGGACAGGTACAGTCAGCATCCAAAATTTTGCCTGTTTGGCTTTTCGGACAGAACACGATATCTTCCTCATACGGACTCCGTTTGCGATAAAAATTATACCACTGGAATCAGGAAGACGAGACGGACGCAATGGCACAGGTTTCGTCGCATTCCGAGCACTTTCATTTTTGAGCATTTTTCAAGCCCTATCAGGCTTCTGGATCTGTTTTCAGATCACACCTCCCCACAA
>ML814757.1:0-17015 GCA_009831015.1 Picea engelmannii | reverse complement strand
CTTCTCATTAGATTTTGAACTTGAACTTGAAGAAGAAGGAGAAGAAGGAGGTGTTGATGGAGGTGAAGGAGGAATGTGAGGATGGTCCTCTTCCTCTTCACTTTTGCCTTTAGAAGTATTACCCAAAACCGGTCGTGTCCGTTGTAAATAATCTTCATACAAAACTGTCACCATCTCCGACATAGCATGGAATGTTTTCCGGAAATATTTATCTTCTTGAGACATCCCTTCATCCGATGCCATCTTCTCTTTAAAAGAAGCTCTCTTTCTCAATCCAATTAATGGATTCTCTGCAACAAGCTCGCCTTCACCACGCTGCAACTTTTCCCTGTTTATCATGCAACTTCAAATCCAAACATCAAACTAGCTCTGATACCAATTGATCCGGGGAAGGATCTTTTATGATTATGGTTGAGTTTTAACTTGCAGGAATAGTTTAACCATTTGAGAATTTAACGAAAGAATGAGGAAAGAAGAGGATTATATCAGTCAAATAAACATATGCAGATCTGAAAACAATAAAGAACAGCAAACCATAAGAACGCAGGTTGATAACGGAGTTCGGCACAATGTTTGCCTACGTCTCCGGGCCTTTTTCCTGTGGGGGAGGCTTCTTTATTTCTGCTCAAGTGCTCAAAATTACATCTCAGCAATGCCCAAAGGCTACAAGACTGATCTGGTCTTCTAGTCACAGATCTCAAGAACCCAATGCAAGAAACAGCACGCCAAACTGATGCTCCAAGCTCCCAGAAACGATCCGACAGCGTTTCCACCTCAAGGGCTACCCTACAACAAACTGACTTTGGCTTGGCTTTCCAACAGCATAACTCTGCACAAATGACTGTCCCTTGGCCTCAAACAAGCCTGATTTATATAGCAAAGGAGCTGGTTTCTCATCCCCAACTTCCTCCAAGAATCTGGCCTCCAAAAAAGCCCAATATCCCCCAAAAATGGAGAATATCTGCCAATATTAGGCATATTTAATTAAAAATAACCAAATCTGTTTGGAAAACCCACTATTATAAAGTTGGATTGGGCCGCAGCCCCCAATTGTGTGCGCCCCTTGGTCATATTACCGGCCATGTGGCCACGCGCCTAGGGCGCTGGCCCCTTTCCCGTTGGCTCCCCGCTCCTGGTTTTGTGGCGCTGTCATAGGCCCACGGGCTAGTTTGTTTCAACAGCCCATGCCCCCGTCGGTGCAGCTCCGTGTCTCGTGGGATCCACATGGGATCACGGGCTAACCACCCCACATAATTTTCACGCCCGTTTTTAAACTACGCCCGTGGTTCGTTGGAACGGTCGTATGGATTGTCGTTGCGGGCTGGGGCTAAGCCCCGACCCATTTTACCGCCGATTAGACCGTTGACCGAGTTCAAAACAAATATATGCCGACCATATAATAAGTTCTTCCCTGTCGCTATGTTGGCTAGCCCGATGATTGCAAGTTCATTCATCCACCGGAGGTCGCGGGTTCGACCCCCGGCGCCCCATAACCAAATTTTTAATATAACCAACGAACCAAATATGGGGTGCCACGTGGCAGCCCAGGATTGGGCCACGTGGCACCCTTACCAACCACTGATAACTTGACACGCGTCAGCATCTGATTGGTCCACGTCTGCCGCCATGTAATCTCTGTCGTACTGCCACCTATCTGCTGCGTCAGCTCGTCCGTATGCCCTGTCAGCCTGCCACGTCACTGGATGACGTCAGCGTGCCACGTGTCACCCTGTGAGTGGTGACACATGTCACTTTTTTATTGGTCCAACCGTAACCCCAAACGGCCAAATCCGTGTGACACGTGGCGCGTCCTGGTGACGCCACGTGCCCTCCGTACGGACCTGCCACGTGTCGCGTCCCCAAGCTGCCACGTGTCGCCTTCTGATTGGCCCACGTCAGCTATACGGCCCTGCCACATCAGCTGTACGGACTGACACATGTATGTACGGACTGACACGTGTCTGTACGGACTGTACGGACAGGTATAGTCAGCATCCAAAATTTTACCTGTTTGGCTTTTCGGACAGAACGTGATATCTTCCTCATACGGACTCCGTTTGCAATAAAAATTATACCACCGGAATCAGGAAGACGAGACAAACGCAATGGCACAGGTTTCGTCGCATTCCGAGAACTTTAATTTTTGAGCATTTTTCAAGCCCTATCAGGCTTCTGGATCTGTTTTCAGATCAGATGGCCTGCAAAGAAACAAAGCAAGAGATCTGAAGCTCAAGGCAGTCAAGTACTGCCTTATTGATCATATTTTATACTGGAAAGACCCCTTGGGAGTGCTTTTAAAATGGATGGATCCACAAGAGGCTGATAGGATCATGGTCAAATTTCACAATGACCTATGTGGAGGGCACCATTCCTGGAAGACCACAGCCCACAAAATTCTCAAAGATGGGTACTACTGGCCCACCTTGTTCACTGATGTCCATAGAGGGGTTAGCGCCTGTATCCCATGCCAAAAAAATTCGAGAAAGAAATATCTCAAGTCCTTGCCTTTAAAGCCTGTAGTTGTTTCGGGACCTTTTCAGCAATGGGGCTTAGATTTTATTGGAGAAATCCACCCTGCTTCCAGCGGGCAGCATAGATGGATCCTAAATTCCACATATTTATTTACTAAGTGGATTGAAGCTATCCCCACCAGAAGTGCTTCCCACAAGGTGATCATTGGGTTCCTGGAAGACCTCGTTGTAAGGTTCGACTGCCTAAGAAAAATTGTTACTGATAACGCAACCTCTTTCAAGGCTGAGCTGTTAGTCAAGTTCTGTGAACAATTCAGGATCAAACTGATTCACTCCACCCCATACTATCCCCAAGGCAATGGTTTAGCAGAATCCTCCAACAAAATCCTAATAAGGATCATCAAAAGGTTGCTGGAGGACAACAAAAGAGCTTGGAACGCGAAGCTGAAATTCGCTCTATGGGTTGATCATGTGACCACAAAGATATCTATAGGCATCTCCCCTTTCCAGTTAGTTTACGAAGTAGAAGTTGTCCTCCCCTCTCAGCTAGCTATTCAGAAGAGACCAATGACATGATCAAAAGGATTCATCAACTGGTAGAAGTCCAGCAGGCCAGAGAGTAGGTAATGATAAGAATTTAGGACAATAAGCAGAGGATCAAGTAGGGTTTTGATAAGAAGGACAAGAAGGAGCGGTTCTGGATAGGAGACCTGGTGCTAAAATGGGATGCTCCTAAGAAAGATAAGGGAAAACATGGAAAATTTGAAGACCCGTGGATCGGGCCTTTCAAAATCTCTGAGGTTTTCTCAAACAACACATACAGGTTGCAATATTTTGAGGGTGAAAAAATTTTCGGCAGCCCAGTAAATGGGCATTTTTTTTAAAAATGTTTTTTCTGAGCCTTCGGTGGCTCCTGTGTTTTGTAAATATTGTCCTTTTAGCTATTTGTTTTTATTTTTTGTTTTGTCTTAGTAAATGAATCCATAGCCCAATAGCAAGGCACTGGAACTGCAAAATGAGTCCTTAGAGCATCACAGGGACGACTCTATCCCTCATGGAGCCTAATGTTAGTAACATTTCTCATCCGAGGCACAAAAGCATTCAAAACTGCAAGTGGCGCGAGAAGCACCCAAGCGAAACATGGGAAAATATCATATTGGGGCTTCCAAGCAAGTAAGCGGGAAATATTAGATGGTCGATGATCCAGATTCATCCATAAGAGAAAATCGATGGTCAGCGGGGAATCGCAGTTAGCAGAGTTGCATCGAGGTTAGTGCAATAGATAGCCCCTATATTGTGTGCAGGGAAGGACAATAGTCGTCCATCCAGAGGACATGTGGCACGTGATATAGTCGCGTCGGTGTTTCAGCATTCGGGAGTTCGAGGGGTGAGAATTTTATGTTGTTCTGCATCTCGAAACCCCAAACCCTGAAAGCGCTGAAAGCACCGAAAGTCAGGCCCGCGGTATCACAGAGCATTCTCAGCCGTCCATCCAAAGGGGACACCTGGCGGCCAATTGAGCCATCTCAACATTTCACCCATCATGACTCCAAGGTGCAAGGAGCAGTTCCTTCATATTCCCGATGCGCGAGGTGCTGGGAGCATCCAGGACTTGGGCCCACAATATCACCGAGTGAGTTCAGGACAGTTAGATCTGAATGGGACGTGTGGTGCCAAATTAAGTCGTCTTAGCATTTCACTCATCGCGATTATGAGGAGCAAGGATCTTCCCCTTCCCATTCATGAACTCCGAAAGCGTCGTTGAGAATGGACGTGTGGTCACAGCCCGTGGTCACTTAGAGAGTAAAGGAGTTGTGCAAGGAGGGTCGAAGGCATCAAGTTCAGTCACAGAGTGGATCACCGTGATCTCTAGGCGCCATCGGATCTGATCTCAACCCTAGTTTTTGCTTGGAGTAACTGAAGGTGAGAAGGTGTGGTTGAAACCTCTCCTCATGGATTAAGTGTAAGATATGGAGAGTCTAGCAAGCGGTCTACTCTAGAGGGTCCTACGTACCAATTTTTCCAAAGAATTCATGCTGAGTCCTCAACTAGACACATGAGTTCTGCACACACTAGCTCGACACTTAATGTCTCAGCTACTCCCCTTACAGGAGCCATGCACAGTTAAGGTGGTGTCTAACAGGGATTATCCGTCTGAATTTGGTTGAAGGGACACCGCACCTTGGATGACTGAACATGCCTCTATTAGGCGAATTTTGGCTAAGTATATAGACTCAGTCTTTGTATTTTGTAATCTATCGATGGTAGAGTGAAGCTCCCGATTGTAAAGTTTTAACAAACACTCTAGTTCTCTGGTTATGCATCTGTATGTAAGATTTCTTGTTTAATGACAGACAGTTTTCTCACTCCATCTAGTTTTCATCTCATACTGAGAGGGTTCGTGATCGACTTATTCATGTGAATAATTGCAATTATGTTATGATAAAGGATTTATCGTTGCATTGTTGTATTCTCCAGTTTTCTGCATTCGAATGTGAGAAGATCTTGCGTTTAGATGTTTTCCCCTACAGTTTGTTAGAAACATGATGTTTACAATAGACCTCTGCTTTTCTTTTGTACAAGTCTTCCTCCAACTCACCCTTACTATAGCTCACTGTTTGAAGTTATCTAAGACCTCACTTGCCCATGCATGCCTAGCCTAGTTTCGGAGTTAGAACCACATCGTTTTGAGTTAACTTCCATTCGATCACCCCATTAAACAAATCATGACAAAAAATTATGGGCATCGGGCTCTGCTCCTGCTGTAATCTAGGGGTGACTTATGTCACCAACACCCCCAAGAGAAATAAAGAGTTCTACCAGGTTTCAAGAAGGAAGCACAAAACAAGGGAAATCCCAAAAAATCCCTACAGGATATGGAAAGGCCTCCACCAAGAAAAAATACCAAAGCAGATAAAAGATCAGGGAGACCTCCCAAATCCAGTAAGCCTACTCCCCCTTCATCACTAGGGGTTCATGTCAACACGCCTAAGGTAGTAGGAGGAAAAGGATCTATGGAGATAGGGAGTCATATAGATTCCTTAACCCCCTTACAGTCCACTTTTGGACTCCCACAATCGGGAGCTCTATTTGTTGATGACCTTACCTCCATTCCCATAGATGATATTCCTCCTTCCAATTATTTTTTCAATAGAAAAAGGAAGGTCATACTGAAATAGGAGATGCATAAGAGGGAGGGGAACATGGTTTAAAAAAATGAAGTCTTGATAAACGGACAAAATTTGGAGGAAGAAGATTTCGCTACAGAGATAGCAGGTTCCATGGGAGCCATGGCAACATCAAACTTTTTTACCATGGGAAAAATAAGAAAAAGGATAAAGAAGAGTGATAAAATCATAGAACAATTATGAGAGAAATTAAATAATGTTGAGTAAAACATTAGAGAAGAAATGAGTAAAATCTTGGAGTAGACAAGGGTTGCCGAAAAGTTAGAGGTTCAATTACTCAAAACGAGTTTGGACGAAATAAGCCAAGAAATATAAACAAGTCAGCTACAAATTACTCAGTAAAGGGAGCACATAGAACAATTGTAGGCTAGATTAATATCAATGGAAGATCAGATTATAGACCTAAAATCTTTCCAGGCCCAGTCACTGGAAGTGCATTCAAAAATATAAATTGAACAACAGAAATTGATTTCCAAGACAGAAATTGTTCAGAATTACTTTCAAGGAGTAAATAATGCCTTTGATAATATTATCTTGAGGGAAAAATAAGCCAAAGTAGTGAGGATTACTCTCCAAAAGGAAATTATATATTCAACAGGTGAAGAGGTATCCAAAACTACGAAACTATCATCCACAAAGCAAATCAGAGGTGACATCATGCTCAATCTATGGGAAACCGACATAACTGAAAGCAAAAGAATAGCCAAAGAAATCAAAGATGACTGTGAATAAGTTTTTGATCTTTTAGACAAAGGGTCATTAAATATTGGAAAAGGAAATTGCACAGGACTTTTGGGACATATCAATATTGTAAGACATCAATTAAATTTTAGGGAAAATTTGAGTGAACTCCAAATGGAAATTTCACAAGTAAGAAAAATCGATGTCACCCTAATGGACAGGTTGTTATTTGAGCCTAACTTAAAGACATAGTCAATACAGTTTAAAGATAAAGGATTTGATGACCGTCTTTCCAAGATTCGGAGAAAGGTTTATCTGTTCGAGGCAAGAGATCTTCCAGAACCCCCCAGAAATTTTACACAGTTCCTGGAGAGATGCATTAAATGTATTGAATCAAAAGAGGGAGAGTCATAAGCAAAGTAAAAGTATTATTTGGAAGAGCTTTACTTCCAAGAAAATGGAAAAATGGAGAATATCATGAAAACGGTTTTGGATCTATTTTTTAACAAATAGTTAGTCTCTAAGCATTAGGAAATCACCAACCATCCTAAGATTGGTGGTTTTGTATAAATGTAATTTTTCAAGACTAAGAAGGGGATTTTTTCTGGATGGATTGTAAAGAGAAAACTTTGTTTTGCCTGAATTAATACAATATAGATTGAAGATTCCATATCTGGTCAAGCCTGAGTTATGTGTTTCTCTATCATTTTATTTTTATTTCATACTTTCGTTTGAAATGTTTCATGTGGTAATCTCTATTATAGTGATTGAACAGTCAGATTATCTAATCGTTTGCATTTTTTCCTCTGTATTAGCTTTCAACGGATATAAGACCTATGAAATTTTTAGAACTCTGAAACTGTATGCTTCTACAAAGTTATCATCCCTCTTTCTTGTATTATCTTAAAATAAGCTTCCTCTTAAATTGATGCCTCATTTTTTGTCATATGACTATATATTTCCTTTTCTTTCTTCATTATGTGCATCTTGTTCATTAAAATTGACTCAAATACTAGAAGTGGCCTTTATTTCAATTATACTATTGATTCATAATTTGGAAGTTCTATTTTTATTAATTTGAACTAGAAATTTGCAACCCTTGAAAATATTTTTGATTTACAAAAAAGAAACCCTCAACTTTCATGACTGTTCCAGTTACCAGACAGCCTAATATAGAACCTGGTCTATCAGATCAGATGAGCATTGCATTAAACCTATTCAATACCATCTTACAAACAAAAAATACATGGGTAGAACTTGAATGTTCATGGGCTACAATTGAAAGGGATATTAACATTCAAAAACAATGGGAATCTAGACAAAGACCGTTAAGGAACAAATTGTGAACTCGATTTCCTTTAAACTAGTCTTTTTTACCCATTAATTATCTCTACCTTTTCGGATTCCTTGAGGGTATACTTTAGAGCCTTAAAGTATAAAATCAGGAATAATAGATTCATTAACACAACAGGCTATTGCTGTGACAAAATTTTGGGCCTCTGCAAGACGAGGGAACTAGTGGATCAGGTGGTCCTCCACGCACAAGTTACATGGATACTTCTCCTTCCATTTTTTAGTTTTTTCCTCACCAACATTATTAGTGGGTTTCTTATCCCCCTTACCCTTCTTACATTTTTTTTCTTTCCATCAGGTTGCTAGGTGGCCTTTGGATTTGTCGATTTCACACTGTGTACATCTGACATTTGGGTAGGGGGAGCAACTGAAACAGTAGTTTGGTTGGTCGTTGTGTGTTGTATAGACAATTTCTACATTTGTTTTGTCAGTTTTTTAGCGGGCTTGGTTTGTGTTGAACCTACAATACCATCAGCATGTGGTCCAACTCTCTATTTGGTTTTTTCAAGTATGGATCGTGGTGCATCGGGAAAAAATGTGTACAGTAAACCAGACTGAGAATAAACTAGCTCAAGTTGTTGAGCTCTCATGATGGCATTGTCTTCAGAAAACACTCCCGACGTTGCGACTTATTTGGATAGTTGTGGGACCAAAGACTTAAGGAACCACTCAAGAAGGAATGCAAGTAGGACTGGTACCTTAATCAAACTCTTTCGATGTCTCCACTCTCAGATGTGGTCAGAGATATGGTCTTCTTTTGTATGTTCGAAATTGGCTAGAAATTTTGTGTCGGCATCGTATCTCACAGGTAATTGGAAAAATGCCATTGCCAATTCTTCGAAGGAATAATATATTGAGTGGTTAAGATCGATGTACCATTTCGCAGCACTCCCAATGAGAGTGCGTTGAAATAATAACAATTGTATGGAGTCATCTTTCAACGAATTAGACGAGCACTAAAGATGGAAGGTGGTCATATGATCCCCTAGATCTTTGTTAGGCTTGGCCTTGAACTTTGGTATGTCCGAAGGAAATTTTTTTGGCATAGGATGCCAATGTGGATTGTGACAAATGGGGTCATTCAAAAATCTTGTCAAGTCTGGAAAATGCAATATTTCCAAGAAGGGTAGCTTTGGTTGGTGTTGCTGATAACCATGGAAAAAGGGGCCTAGAGTTTGACTGGCACCAAGTTTCCAAGAAAAGTTGGGTTGCTAGTCAGGGTTCTGGTAAAAACCATGGCCATGACCAGCATACGTATTTTTCATGTGAGGAGACATCATCAACTGATTCCCAAAATAGGAGGTAGATGGTTGGTATTGCATTACATTCGGAGGACTTTGGGAAGGGTTTCCCCTAGTGGATCCCATGGGCATAGGCATAACACCTTATCCGGGGTTCCATTAGTAGTGAAAAGAATTGCCCCAGATTGGCATTTATGATGAGGGAACTAATCCTTGCTAAGAATTCCAAGTTCCTAATGCAGAAGAAGTTCTTGGATTTTCCCCTATGCAGGAATAGTACCCTGCATAGGGTTAGGTTGGCCATAACCAGGGTTTCCCCCGGTCGGGAAATCAGCTGATGAAAAATATTTGTTACCAAATGTACCGAATAAAGAAAATAGTGTCGACCCTACTGGCATATTATGAGAAGGTGGTCATTGACTCCCTACTCCAAGTGAACTATGGTGTGTGTTTGGCTCGGTGGATTTCTGGTGGTTACAGCTGGGTGAAGGGGATGAAGGATTTATATGACCTCCCCCATAAGGAAAAGCATTAAAAGGAGCTGAAGTGCCCCCCATGGGTCCTTGTAGAGGAGCATTAGAGCTCCCTTCCCCCAGACCTAAAGTCTGTAAAGTGGAGTAAGATAACACATGATTGGTACCTGTGCTAGGCATCCCGTATGAGAATGGAGGGCATGTCATACTCTGTGTGAATGGAGTAGTGGTCATTGCCAAATACAGGATTAGACTACTACTCAAGGTAGATATATTCGAGACAATGGTGGCTCAGACCAACGATGGTGGGGTAGGAGGTGGAACACCCCCTATGATGACAATCATGGATGGAATATCAATATTCTCAAAAGAAGAGACAAGATTTTCCCCCATTACCATCTGCTTTAAATGTGTCGAAAGGTCCTTCAACAGAGGTTGGTCAGGTGTGATTTCTGGTGACTTGGTTGCTTCAAAAGACCCTTGTTGGTATAGCTTTTGCCTTAGCAGTGGTGGGGGTGGCTCCAGTGTAACCAGTGGCAGGCCAAGAATCCTTTGTGACCAGCGGATCTCGTGATCCTCCACTGTGTGAGAATATCACAGACAAACGAGGGATTTATATTCATTCAAAAATAACACACACTAGAAAAGTCCCTACAAGATAAAACAAACAAACACTAAATTAGTTGGAAGAATAGTTACAACAACCAACACTAGAGAAACATACCAGTGCAAATGCAAATCAAACATGGAAGCACCCTCCGGGTATACTCTGCAAAGTGTGGCCCAATGTCTGTCCTAGGTACCACGGTATACCCCCGCATTCACTTGTATATGTCTCTAAAAAATATAGGCAACTACGTTGCCAGCGTGTGAACARTCACCAGGCGGGTACAGTCGATAGTCGAGTAGACCAAAATGAGTAGGGTATTGAGCCTAAACCTATCAAGGGCATCAAAAGAAAGTGATTTGGAAGACAAATGAGGACCTCAAACAGATTCGAGACCCATGAAGCTCYGTGGAAAATGAAATCGACGRAATCCCAAGAAAATCCCTCTATATGTGTTCTCCACTACGATTGGTCCGGCTTTGGAGGGGTTATCTCCACTAGCTTTCTGCACGCAACCTTGTGTTTATCCCCTGTGTTAGAGGGGGGTCTCAKATAACTTTCACGATACTGGACTGTTAACACTCCCTAGCTCAGACTCCAATGTTTGATTTAATGGGCTTGAAGAGTTTCCTCTCCAACCTAATTCAAGTCCCTAACCCTAAACTAGTTGGTTGACCCTACAAACATAAAAGTCTAATTAATTTTAGATTTAGCGTTAATTTTTATGGCTTGTCTTAAGTCAAAGGTTATGAAAGTGAAACTAGTGATGTTTGAAAGACGAAAGAAAAGATAAACAGAAAGCTGGAAACAAAACACTTCTTGACAACTTCAGATTTTATCTTTTAAATTCTTTAACCAACTTTTCACAAATAAAATTTTCTAAGATCTTTGAACAAAAAACTAAAAATAGGATTTTACTCGACTACAAGCTACTTATCATCTAATTAAACTGTCAAGAACTTATGAAAGAAAAGACTTTTCCTGGTTACTAATGCAAACCAACAACTATTTAACGAACCAAAGAAATAAAATAATTTTTTTTATTTGAATACACACAAAGAAAAAGGAAAAATATCAACAAGTAAAGACCACAAAAACCTCTGGCCTAAGCACAGATCGCAAAGAGTCACTCTAAAAATAACACACAAGCAGATTAAAAAGGACTCTCACACTTGTCTAAAAACCCTATGAAAGGAAAAATTTGAGGAAAATTCTTAATGAAAAAGGAAGATATTGTTGTGATCAATCCCGAGCTACTGACTGCTATGAAAGAGACCAAAAAACTTGAGAGGGATAAACTCTTGACAAAGAAAAGGATGACTTCCTCTCCTTAAACAAAATTTTTCTCAATAGGCACGTTGTTGACAGTTCAACATCCAGTGTTTGCACATGAGTTGTGTAACATCAGGGCATATGTACACACGTGAAGACCTTATGCAGGTCGTGTGTACTTCTGAAACTCTCAAAAAATGAAAAGACAAACAATCAGGCACTGGTAGAGACTACTAGTATTGAGGACCAGAATCTCTTGAAGACTCAGAAACTCACTTTGACAGAAAAAAAACAATTCAAAGAAAATTTCATAGAACAAACCAATCTGAGGTGGAACCTAAGCTATAAACTGCAAACAAAAAAGACTAGAATGAGTTCTAGAAAACCCCTAAGAAGGATTACTTCTAACAGGGGAGAGGATGACTGCCTCCCTAAAAGAAATTTTCTGAAATCATAAATGCAACTGAAACTTCCTCATCTAGCATGTACACGTGAGCTGTGTGAAGGTAGGGCATGAGTACATGCATGTATACCTTATACAGGCTGTGTGTACCTCTGTGGGTCCCGTAAAAAAAAATGCAGTCAAGCAAAGAAATAGAGATAACTAGTATGGAAGACCAGAATCTCTGTTAGCTCAAACTTTTGTAGGAACTTTAACAACAAGGAATGAAACCAGTTTTTAAAGCAAGAACAAATATTCCCAGAAACCCTAGAGTTCCCCAGTATGGTTGCCAATTCTATTGTGTGTGGGAAATCCCTTTACGGACTAGCACTTAGGGTTTTATCATGCATGCAAAAAATACCTAAAGATTCCTACTTTTTTCCGTCATCCCAGACCTAATCCCCATTATTCTTAAGAAAATGCATAGTTAAGAAGATCAAGTGAACATACCTTATTTCTGTCATTTGATATTGATTCCTCTTCATGCTTGGTCTCTCTTTGAATGTAACTCTCCTCCCAAGGCTGACCTGCATTCACAAAAGACAAACAAAGAACTCCACATGCATTTGATCTACAGATTAATGGGTTAGACATTTAATCAACATGTATGCAATAAACAATGAAAACCTCATATGGTGGGACAGGAAAAGTACTTCTTTATTATTAACTTCACTAAAGCAACTTACAATGATGAAGCCAACCACTGCTCCACGAACTTGGTCCTAGGATCCTCTTCAACTGTCCTCCAACTACTTTGCTCTATACTTCTCTTTGCACAAGAATGGCTAAAGGTTGGGACAATGGGAATGCTCGATTGGGTATAGTCTCTTTACTATGATTTTACTCCTTTCAAATGGGACCCTTACCCATTCTTTTATAGGCTAGAAGGAGCTAGGTATTTGGTTGAATGATCGACCATGCATGGCCGAAAGGTTTAGTTAACTTGCCCAAAGCTATGTGTTATGTCAGCAACTTTTCTTTTTCTGTGATTTTGTAGGTACACGCGGGTTGTATTGGAGTAGCTATCATGTACATGCATGCAGTAATGGAGCAGGGAACGTGGGCCTTTATAAATGGTTTTTTTTAAGAAGAGTTGTTCATTAGTGTTTTGGAAAAGAAGGAATATGAGATGGCCTGATGCCAGGTAAGCATATCTGGTGAAAATTAGGGTTATAAAACTGAGTGGCCTCCCTCTCTAAAGAAGGTATGTCTCTATAAATGTGTTGAAATTGCATAGAATAGATCTAGCTACAAAATAATACACACATTTGCAGAGAGAATTGGAGAAAGAAGAAGCAAGATAGAAAGAATGGAAGAATTCTCATTAACTGTATTCCACACTCAAAGAGTGAATAATTTTCAATATATATAGGATAAATGAGTAACTAATGAGCCATAATGGTGGTCTATATTGATCTAGACACACACCAGTAGTTACAGGAATGAAATTCCACCTATTCTAGTCTCTCAGGCAGTTACGGGAGTGAACTGCCACCTAGTTGAGTTAACTAGTCAACTAGTCTTTAGCTAACTGACTGAAAAGAAAGTAGTGAGGAGTTAACTCAAGGGATCAAAGCTAATGTGCCACTTCTATGATAATACCAAGTAAAGTTCGAATTATCATGGTGATGATCCCAATGTTGCCTGGTGATGATCCCAATGCAACATCTAAACTCAACTCAACGAGTCAAACTGAAGTGTGAATTGAAAGAGAATATTCTCCAGGTGGAATATTCTCTCCTAAAATATAGGAGACTGGATAATGACTAATTATGAATAACGAACAAATAGAAACCTTAGGAAAAATAAATCCTAGGTGTGTGTGAAGTAACTCCAACAGTCTCATCCAAGAGGGACCTGAGACTCCCTGCTAAAGTTTGGAGGTAACATAATCAGTTATAGAGGCCCTTGTGGGATTAACAACTAGTCGGTAAGACCCCCCTGGAGAGGTAATCCTCCATAAATGTTGTGTGTTTTCTGACCTCTATATGACATAGGATACAAGAAGAATAACCCCTGAAAGTAACCTATGAGATACCTAAGTCAAGCAACTAATAAAACACTATATAATCGATGCACAAGCAGGCAGTCGTAAGTCTAGATCACCATATGGGCAGCAGGGTAGCAAAGCTCAAAACCTTGAAAGAATTTCCTCTCACGGAGGTATGGGTACTAGCAATATCCCCAAATACGAATAAATCCACATAAATATCTCTGACTTTAGGTGAGTATCCAGGGGTTATCCCTTCAACTAACTTCGTGCGACCTTATGATTAACTTCGGTGTGAGTAGAGCCTCTTGATATCATCAATTATACAATGGAATTCTCAACGCCCTGTCTCAGATACACATGTTGATTTAATTGCCTTGGATAAGTTTACTCACAAAATCCTAGACTAGTTTGTGCACCCTAAAAATAAAATCGTGACTAATCAATTTTACTTTAAAGTGTAAATTTTATTGGCCATCATTACTCAAAAGGGTATGGAAGTGAAACTCATGATGTTATGACTCTGCAAAAGATAAATATGAATATAATGAAAATTCTATCTAAATTAACTTTTCAATGAATGATAAGCTAATAAAAACAGTGCAATTTTCAATTTCAACTCTGCAATTTAGAAGTAAAATTCAATATTTCACTAAATGTACTAAGCTAATGATAAAGGTTCAAAGAAAAAAATGTTAACCAATGAAAAATGCCTATTTTTTTGTATTTTCAATATATTAAAGAGAAAATACATGGACTAAAAAGCAACCTGATATATAAATTCTACTATGTATAAACAAAATAACTCGAGCAGAATACCAAGCAACCAAGCAAACAACCCAGGGTTCAAGGACAAACAAAAAAATGAAAAACAATGAGAAAGACTACGCCCATAAATTAAACTCCCAAAAGGCTTCATGTCAACCCAGAGAATCTCAACAGGCATTACAGAGACCTAAGAAGGCTCAACAAACATCAAAACTCACCCAACAGTCACTAAACCAAGCAAACAAGCAAGGAAAAGTGGTATACGTGACTTTTTAGGAGAATAGTACGTTAATACACATCTTTCTGAGAGTCATAACACATGTGTATGTGACTGTCAAAGAAAAAGGAGTGCATAGGATTTAAAACAAGGCTAGGCAAGGAAAAAAAGGATGAAAACTCAGACCCAGAGTGAACAAAATCTGACAAGCAGTGATACGACAAGAAACATAAAGGAAAAAGAGAAAGGCAAGAAGAAAAAGTACTTCAACCCTTATAAGGAAGATCTCTCCCCAGTGGAGTATCCATTTCTGTTATGAGGGAAAAATTCTTTATGGCCAAGGGTTAACCACAATAGACGGGTATGACTTCATAAATCAACTCAACTCCATTGTATGCTATATAAACTAATGTTCAAGATAAGAAATATGCCTACCTTGATCCAACGTTTGATGATGCTCCACCATTGAGATCTTCGACCCAAAGCTTTATACCTACAATAAGTTCTCAAAAAACAAGAAAAGCAAGTTTATAGTGATAATGTAAAGGCATTAGCATATCAGATAGAATAATCCATTAATAAACATTACAAACATTCCCATGGATAATAATCATATATTTTCATGATACCAATAGGATGGGAAATGAGTATTTCTATTAATAATTGATCAACAGAAGTGTCAACATTACAGAGTTATGTTTCGGAACGGCTCAAAACCAAGGAACCAATTTCCTTCCAACTGGGCCTCCACCAAAGGCAAGCTCAAAGGAGAGAGACAATCAGGTTCTCTCAAAAATAGGGAAAGATCTTGGGGGTTGAACACTTTGTTCAGAATTGAGGGACAAAGTGATGCAGACTCAATATGAAGTAATTTCTCCAGAGTAACGTTCCTCTCAAAGTTGAATTCTTTCTCCTCCTTTCCATAACTCAAATTGTTCTCTTATAGCCTTCAAAATGAAACTGAAGGGCCAAGTCAGAACATTTCAAGTATATGGAAGGCCAAGGATTAGAGATCGCTTGTCATTACAAGGAAACTTGACTCCATTTTTGTATTTTCTAGCATAAATCCCGATGTGCGCAGGTTGTAGTGGAGCAACCTGCATATACGCTTGTTGTATAAATGATAGGGAGCATATATGTGTAAAAATGTTTATTTTTATCTCTAGATTTGTCAAAAAATGGATGATAAGTCTGCATAGGGAAATGGAAAAAGGCCCTCTATGCAAGATATCCATGGTGGGGAAAATATTGCTATAACATGGTACTGGTTTGGTGGAGGTTAAACCAATCATTCCATGTCCCCTGCACCACCTTTCATAGCATTCATGGTTTTCTCTTAGAACATCCCCTCTTTCAGCATTCATGCAGTACGTAACCCTTTTCTATTAAAATAACATATTTTACATTCATCGACCTTTTGTACTAAGGTCCATCAAATCAAACATTCACACTTTTAGGTTTTCCATAGTTCCTTGGCCAATATAGTTATATTTACATACTGGGGGAAACAAGGTGTTACATTTCCCTCCCCTTTAAAGGAACATTGTCCTCAATGTTCTATCTATCAACATGACATGTATGTACAAGAGTAAACAAAATCGGACATGCCTGTCTCATGGCATACTCCATTTCCCACATAGACTTAGCTGGGCCAAAGTGTTTCCACTGCACCTTGACCTGTGCAATGGTTCGGTTCCTGAGTGAGGTTTCCTTCCTATCTAATATGGATTGGGGTTCTGGTAGGAACTCTCCCTCTAAATCCACCCAGATCATAGACCAAATAATTATAGGATTAACATCATGTACATATTTCTTCAATAATGAAACAAGAAAAACATTATGTGACTTTACAGTGGAAGGGAGTGCTAGCCTATAGGCTATAGGTCCCAGTATATATAATACTTCAAAGGGTTCACAATACCAAGGTGCTAATTTGGCACAAACTCCCATTCTTAGGGAACTCTTCCTGGGTCTAACTCTGAGATAGACATGGTCTCCGGTCTTGAACTCTCTGGGAGTTCTCTTTCTATCAACGTAATTTTCTGTCTATCCTAAGAAATATTTAGAATTTGTCTTATCTAAACCACTTACTATTCCATTTCTTTTAGCATGTTGGGTCCAATTGTAATTCTATCCACTGGGTTACTCCAACTGATTGGAATCTTGCACTGTGTTAAGAACCAAACATCAATATAGCATAGAAAAACCTCAGGAAAAGTAATCAACGCCTTGAAAAAGAGATAATTTCAGATAATAAGCCTCTTCAAGGGGGCAACCTCCTTTTACCCCACTTAAATGTTCAAGTACAAGAT
>ML814756.1:107733-123124 GCA_009831015.1 Picea engelmannii | reverse complement strand
AGAAACAATTGGAGTAGTAAGAGACTAAAAATAGGAAGAATTAAATCATTTAAAACTCTATCCATCATACTAAATATGTCACAGTTATTATTCATGGGAGACATAGATAAATAAGATCCCTCCAACAATGCTTCAATTATATCATAAAATCTGCAATGGCTATTATAAAATTAGAGGGCATTCACGAGAGAGTAGTATACATTCAAATAATCATGTACGAAATCTGCATGAAATGTACCTTGTGGGAGAGTATTAGTGTTGTTGTTATCATTTATACCGGAAGACAAGGCAAAATAATGAGGGCCTGACATAACCATCAATTTAGGCTGAAGTGCCTCATTATCTTAGAAAGCCTTCCTGGGCTCATAATTCACATAACCAAACACTTGAGATGAATTACTGGACTCAACTAATATACATGGACTATCTTCCACCATTGTACATGGCATATCACTAATAATATGGTGGCAACTGTTAGCACTAGAAGTAACACTTAGACTAATGTGAGTGCAAGCCTGATACCCATCATAATATTAAAGATAAGTGTTTATGATAAGGTTGTTGAAATATTGTAACTACAAAGAGTATTCTATTTATTATTGAGTTATTATTCATATGATCAATCCCCTTTTGTGGATTGATCATGTCGAGCTTTGTACTTGACCGAATCCCCTTTTGTGGATTGGTCAAACCTTAAATATATCATGCAAATTGATAAGTTGGCCTCGAAGCCTAATTAAAGTGTTTTTAACCACTAAGAAGACAAGTCAGCCTTGGCTAGTGAACAGACTCCTTTCCAATGCCTGCTAGCTTGTATAAATAAAGGAAGCTAGCGCCTCATTATCACACTCACTCATTCGCTCAACAAGTGCACAAGTTTGGTAGCTGCAGTTGGGAGAAGAAGGAAGAGAGAGGCACATTTCTTAGTATTGGATATTCTCTAGTGTTTTGGTTTATTGTCTTGGCATTGCATTGACTGTCTATATTAATGAATTGTTTGTTGGGTTTTCTTTCCCATGAGGGTTTCCTAGGATAAATGATCTGTATGTTGTGATTGTGTTTCTCTTAGTGATCCTACCTATGTTATTGTTATCTAGTAAATTGAAAAGAAACCTAATAATAGCTCAAAACTTAACATGGTTTCAGAGATAAAATGAAGAGATCACCTTTCATTGGATAAGAAAAAATGTCACTGTTGTCGTACAAGAAATTTAGGTTTTTCTATTGAAGAGGAATTTCAACCTAAAACTCATCAAGGAAGTGTTCCCTAGCCTAGAGAACTCTTTGACAACCTCAACACACTTTTTTAGTGGACAAAAGTCCCGAAAAGTGAAACCCTAGTTTTCACTGGTATGAGAAAACCAGAAAACCAGGAAACCAGAACCAGTACCAAAAGTACTAGTCCAGAATTCCGCTGGCCCAGTTTGAAGGGGAAAAATTTTGATTTTCTGAAATATTACTGCGCTAGGATACCCGCCTCAGCCAAGCGCACCTCCTGGTAAGTTCATAATTAAATTTTAAGCTTTTTCAATTTTTGGTCATTTTCCTAGCTCTAGGTCAAGATGTCTGCAAGCACTAAGCTTGTTGACAAGCTAGAAGGTGTGGAAAACTTCTATGCCTGGAAGTATAGGATTGCACTCATTCTTTAAGAGAATGACCTAACAAGATTCATCAAAGAAGATGTACCAAAACTTACCGATGTTGCAGCTAAAATAAAACACCAAAAGGACATCGTTAGGGACAAAACAATCATTGTAGACTCTATTAAATATCACTTGATTCCTCAAGTGGATTCAAATAAAACTCCAAAATAAATGTTTGATTCCATAACCATAATGTATGAAGGAAATAACATCAACCATAAGATGAATATAATAACTCAACTCAAAAGTACAAGGATGCAGAAATGAGAATTAGCTTAGGAATATTTCTCTAGAATATCATAATTCAAGGAACAACTAGAAGGAATTGGTGATACTCTAGATGAATATGAACTATAATGACAACCCTTAATGGTCTCACAAGTCCTTGGGATGTGTTCATCCAAACTATTTGTGCCAGAAAGAAGAAACTACACTTTGACAGTCTTTGAGAAGAATGTGTTCAAGAAGAAGCAAGAGTAACTAACCGAGAAGCAATACTATCAAGAGATGAAGATCAAGCCCTAGATTACCATACTAAAGGAGGAAGGAAGAGGTCACACTTCCAGAAAGAAACTCGTCAACAAAAGGAGTCTCACTCCCCAAACAAATTCATCCATAAATAATATCACCCTCCAAGGAGATTCCAAAAGTTTTAGAAAGGCCAAAGAAGAGAAAAATATTTCTCATCCTACGAATGTTACCATTGTGACAAGATGGGACATATTGCTAAGAATTGTACAGCTAGAAGATAAGAATACAAGAAGAGAAAAATAAGGCACCATTCCCATACAATTGAAGGTGAAGAGCCACCCACAAAGATGATAAAAGAATATATTGAAGACTATGTCTTAATCTTTTCCCTCTTAGGATTAGTGTCACATGGTGAGGACACTTGGCTCATAGATAGTGGTGCCTTGAAGCACATGACAGGTCAAAGAGACATTCTCTCTTGCCTTATAGAAAAGAACTTTCCCAGAAAGTTACACTTGGAGATGATTACTAGTACCCTATCAAAGGAGTAGGAGAATCGAATTACAAACTTGATTTAGGGACCCCAATGAAGATTAAGGATGTACTATATGTACCAAGTTTGATAGAGAACTTACTTTCTATCTCAGATTTAGATAGGAAATTATTCAAAGTTTCTTTCATAGATGGAGAAGTTATTATGTGGCCCAAAGGAAAAACCATATAAGAACCAATTATTATTGGAAAAGAAGAAGGTGGATTGTATAAGCTAAAAGGTCACTTAGAAGCAGCCTTGACTCATTCCATTGAAAATCCATGTGAACTTTGGCATAAAATACTAGCTCACATCAACTTCAAGGCATTACCATATGTAAGTAAGGCAGTCACAGGTCTACTAGAATTCAAGGTTGACCATGAAGGTGTGTGCAATGGATGTGCACAAGGAAAGAACATCAAGAACCCTTTCCCGAAGAGAGACAATAAATCAGAAGGAGTCCTAGAGCTCATTCACTCAGATGTATGTGGACCAATGCCATCAAAATCCATTAGTGGGTATGTATACTATGTGTCTTTTATTGATGTCTATTCTCGCAAAACCTGGGTTTTACTATTTGAAATCAAAATAAGAAGTGTTAGGTAAATTCAAGGAATTCAAAGCCTTGATAGAGAATCTATCTGAAAGAAAGATCAAGATACTCAGGTCAGATAATGGAGGAGAATACACCTCAAAAGAGTTTGTAAAATTTTGTAAAGATGTCGTGATCAAGAGGGATCTCACCACTCCCTACAATCCTCAACAAAATTGTGTAGCAAAAATAAAGAACAAAACTATAATGGAAGCAGTGAAGACTATGATCCATGATCAAGATATTCCAATGCACTTTTGGGCAGAAAAAGCAAGAACAACAGTGTATGTACAAAACATATTATCCCATAGTGCACTTGGGTTCAAAACCCCTGAAGAGATGTTCTTCAGAAAGAAACCAGAAGTAAGCCATCTCAATATATTTTTCTATCCAGTATTTGTACACATTCCTAAAGAGAAGAGAACCAAGCTAGACCCTTCAGGAAAGAAGGGAATATTTGTTGGATACTGTGAGGTATCCAAGGCATTCAAAACTTATATACCAGGTTACCATCATATTGAGATCAACATAGATGTAACATTTGATGAAGATGCAACACTCAAGAAATCAAGAAGATGCCAACTTGAAGAAGTATATGAAGAAGAACCTGTAGCTCCCAGAGTTACAGAACCAATGAGGGAAGTCATAACTTCCATTGATGAGGAGATTACAAAATATCATGACATAAAATAATATCAAGAACCTCCCTAGATGATGATCTCCCACAAGAGAAAGCTAGCTTAGGTAAGAGAACTTATTCAAGATGGAGAGAAGTATGGTGCCCCCGAAGGAACCATGAGACAAGTCAAGAAACCCAAGCCATTCTCCAGTTACATGGCTTTGATGTGTGATCTATTAGAAAAGTAACCCACTTTCTTTGAAGAATCCATTTAGAAAAAATAATGGGCAGACACCATGACTAAAGAATACCAATCCATTATAAAGAATGATGTATGGGAAATAGTTCCCAGACCGAAGAGAAAGGATGTGGTATCTTCCAAATGGCTATACAAGATAAAACATGTTGCAGATGGAAGTATTGAGAAATATAAAGGAATGTTTTTTTCTCGTGGCGTTTCTCAAAAGGAAGGCATTGACTAGAAGAGACATTTTCTCCTATAGCTAGATACACTTCAATCAGAACCATCATATCCCTTGCAACTAAGATGAAATGGAAGTTACACCAAATGGACGTGAAAACAACCTTCTTAAATGGTGTCATATAAGAGGAAGTGTATATAGAACAACCTCAAGGGTTTGAAGTTGAAGATATAAAGACTCATGTATGTAGATTGAAGAAGGATTTGTATGGATTGAAGCAAACTCCTAGAGCTTGGTATGGAAGAATTTTCAGTTTCCTGACGAGCTTGGGATTTACCAAGAGTAAAGATGGCTCTAACCTTTACTTCAAGGTTATGAATGATGAGCCTATTACATTGTTGTTGTATGTGGATGACTTATTTCTAACTGGAGAAGAAAATCTCATCACTATTTGTAAGAAGAATCTCGCTGCATAATTTGATATGAAATACCTGGGCCTAATGCACTATTTATTAGGTCTTGAGGTCTAGAAGAGCCCAGAGAAGATATTCCTTAACCAAGGGAAGTATGCAATTGAAATACTAAAGAGGTTTTATATGTTAGAGTGTAAATCCATGAATAGACCCATGGAAACAAATTTGAATCTCCTGGTTGATACTTCGTCAGAGTTGGTTGATGCTACGATGTACAGAAAGATCATTGTATCATTGATGTATCTAACGAACACCAGGCTAGATATATGTTTTGCTGTGAACACCTTGAGTCAATTTCTGGTAGAACCTAGATGTTTTCACATTGTTTTTTCAAAACATGTGATGAGATACCTTAAGGGTACGTTGGATTTTGGTCTCAGTTATAATGGAGACCATGACTTTAGACTAAGTGGATCTACCGATTCATATTGGGTTGGAAGTGTCTCTGACAAAAAGATCACTTCAGGATGTTTTTTCAGTCTGGGGTCAACCATGATCTCATGGCAGAGTAGGAAGAAATCAAATATTGCTCTCAACATGGTAGAAGTAGAATACAATGATGCATGTTCCACTAGTTGTGAAGCCATATGGCTTCAAAAGTTGTTGATAGGTCTATTTGATCTGGAGATGGAAGAAATCATGATTCTATGTGATAACCAAAGTTGCATAAATATGAAAGAGAACCTTGTGTTCCATGACACGTCAAAACACATAGAAATCCAGTATCATTACATTCGTGATATGGTGTAGAGAAGATCCATAAAGATCCATTATGTTGGCACAAATGAATAGTTTGCAGATGTGTTGACCAAGCCTCTGTCTCGTGTAAAGTTTGAGCACTTTTGAGATAAACTTTGTGTAGTCCGAAAGGAAAACCCTCGAAAGGGGGAGTAGTGTTGATGCAAGCCTTGTGCTGAATATTTCCAGCTTTGTGTTGACGTTGTTGTGATGCCATCCTTGCGCTAAATATTTCCAGCTTCATGCTGATGTTGTTGTGATGCCAAACTCATGCTGAAGATTTCTAGCTTCATGCCGATGTTGTTGTGATACCAGCTTCGTCCTTAAGATTTCCAGTTTTGTGTTGATGTTGTTGAGATGCCAGCTTTGTGCTGATGTTTTGAGATGCCAGCTTCGCGCTAAATATTTCCAGCTTTGTGTTGATGTTGATGATGCTCCAACCTTCGTGTTGTGATGATGTTCTTGTTGATGTTGTATCAACCTTGTGTTGTTATTGATGATGATGATGTATTATTTTTATACTAATCTATGTTGATGAAGATGATGATGATACCATTCCAAATCCTTGTTGTGGATGATGATATTGATGATGATAAGAACTTCTGATGATTTATAGATATGCTAGTCAGTGTTCCAGATGTTGTTTCCCTATCTCTCTCTCTTGATGATGTTGTAGAATACCCTAAGGGAGTGTTGAAATATTGTAACTGCAAAGAGTATTCTATTTATTATTGAGTTATTATTCATCTGATCAATCCCCTTTTGTGGATTGATCATGTCGGGATTTGTACTTGACCAAATCCCCTTTTGTGGATTGGTCAAACCCTAAATATATCATGCAAATTGAGAAGTCAGCCCCCAGGCCTAATTAAAGTGGTTTTAACCACTAAGAATACAAGTTATCCCTGCCTAGTGAAGAGACACCTTTCCAGCTCCTTCTAGGTTGTATAAATAAAGGAAGCCAATGCCTCATTATCACACTCACTCATTCACTCAACAAGTGTGTGGTTGTCATTGGGAGAAGAAGGAAGAGAGAGGTGTATTGCTCAATGTTGGATATTCTCTAGTGTTTTGGTTTATTGTCTTGGTATTGTATTGGCTATCTATATTAATGAAGTTTTTGTTGGGGTTTCTCCCCCATGAGATTTTCCCAGGATAAATGATGTGTATCTTGTGATTGTGCTTATCTCAATGATCCTACCTATGCTATTGTTATCTAGTAAATTGAAAAGAAACCTAATAATAGATCAAAACTTAGCAAAGGTGGAAAATGGATGAAAAACTCAGAAAAAGAATGTCAATCACAAATTACTCCATACAATATGCACCAGAAAATAAGGATTTGAGTAACTTGGATCAAGATTTAAGAAATAAGGTGAGTAGGTGGAAGACTTAATAAGAAAAATGTAATATTCCTATCATCTACATCAGCGAGTATTGACAAACATATGAAGAAAACCCTCTAAAATAAGAAATTCTCATAATCAAAGAGAAAACTCTGATATAATTATAAACAGTATCACAACAAATCCTCCATTGCAACAAAGATAAAATTCAACCAAATGAATCATTCAATATATTGTAATGAGAATTAGATAGCAACAAGATGATAAGGAAAAAAAATGATTTATATTATCCAAAGTGTCTTATATTTGGTACATACAATAGGAGATACTTTCTGCTACATAGACATAAACAATATATGAGTGTTATCTCACACCATTCAAACCTTCCTTCAGTATTACAATGATTATCGTATAGCCTAGATTGTCATTGACACCTTTATAATTTGAATAACAACTCCTGCATAGGATTCTTGTGCCTAAATATGGCGTGGCTACAAGTGTACAACAAAAAGAAAACAAAATGCTAAATTTCAGGCTAATGTTGGCAACGTTTGCAACATGTTCATAAAGACTGATGATGTGTCTATTTGAGCACATATTCTTTAGGTAGGTGGCATCCCAACTCGAACTAATCCTTAAATAACTATCATGCATCCATATTGACACTTGGAAGTTGATCCTCCCTCCAAAAAATACAAAACATGAGTTCACAGCTCTTGTCTAAAACATCAAGTTCGCAGCACCAGGCGCTACGAACTTTCCTGTAGTGGCTTGTTTGATTTTTCAAAGGCTTAAACCACCCCAAAATTGTCTCAAGTGTCCCAAAATGTTGTAACAACTTCAAAATATTGGTACATGACTAGAAGAAAACATTCAAATAGCTAATCATTATTTAAAAAAATAGCCATCCTCAAAAAGTTGTAAAAATGCATAACACAGGAAACTTGACCAAAACTGATATTGGTTAAGGAGGTTCAACATCTTCATTTTTTAACTCTGGAGCTTCTCCTAGTAGAAACCTTAGCCAAAAAATCCATATTTATCTTTACCAACTCTTCTTTAAAAGGTTGTATTTTTTCCTTTAACTTTCTGATCCGAGCTTTATGAGATATGTTTTGTCTATAGAGATTTCTGAGCTGCATGTGGAGGGGCATAAATATTTTGGCTAAAAATATGGCTTTGTCAATAGTTTCATGGTACATGTCCATCATCCCCTTAAGCTTCTTCATATAGATAGAATCTTCACTCTTTATTTTATCAACCTCAACCCTTGCTTCTTTAAGTTGTATTTTGAGCCTCTTGAAAGTGGGATTGCTTTCCTCTTGAGGAGTAATATCAACAATTTCAATGGGTTGCTCAAAAGATTTTGGATTTACCTATCCTCTGGGATGAAGTTTCTGCTAGATCATCCTTCACAGGAACATTTTTATTGGCTGATAATCTAGTAAAAGGCCTCCTAGGATTAACCTTGTATGTAGCAATGGGTGAACGAAACCCAAGCTTTCTTCCTCTCAGACCTGTGGATTTACTTGAAGGAACATCCATAGGAGTGGAATCTGCCATAGGTGAATCTCTCATGTGTGAATGTTGTGAAGGCCCTCCTGCTTCTATTTCATTTGTTTCTCTATCATCTATATCAGTCATAACACCCATTTTCTTATTGATAACCTTTGAACACACAGTCCTTTCAATAGTAGGACTTTGTATCTTAGACTGTGGAGTGGGGGAAACATTAAGTTGAAAGTATGATGCAGTGAGGAATGTTTCCCAATCAATTTTGTCTTTCTCAACTCTTCCATCACCAACATTTTAATAAGGCCAAAGTGAAAGACACTAGTGTCTACTTGATTAGACTTGGCTTGAACTCTATCAACCATCTTACTAATGCTTCTAAAGAGGTAAAAAGGGAGGTTCATTGCTTTTTTCCCCGTGAAGTGTAATAGTAGCCCGATGTGGTATTGCTATACCATGGTAAATCAAAACCTTGAGTGTGGCTTCTAGGTACCCCTTTGGACAAGTTGTCTCCCTGTCACTCCAGCTTAAGAAATTTCTTGGAGAAGGAAGCATTTAATGAAATTTCCTTGAACCACTTTAATCCAGTGTTGGGTATCTTTGTTGCTATTGATTTTTCAATAGACAAGGATTAATCATTAAGTTCATTCCATTTTATAATTTTACTTAAACCATAAACAATTTGTTGCAACAACCAGGATCACAAGAAGAAACACCATGCACAAGTACACAAGAAGTATCCTGGGAAACCCTTCTCAACAAGGGAAGAAAACCCAACCAATCCTTTTATATATTCTTCAAGAGAAATACCTCCACCACCAAGAAAACCTAGCACACAAAAGGGTGCTCACAAACACTAGAAGACTAGCTCCCAAGAGAGGTGTGCACTTTTCCCAAGAAGATGTACTTGCTGAAATTTCCAAACTCACACAAAAGATATGATTCCTCAATGGGGAATTTACCTTTAATTATATTAGACTATACCTGTCATAAAAAGTGTTTATTGGCACAAAAAGGTCGACCTCACTAACTCACATTACAATTAATAATTACCAGATTAATTATATTTTACATTAATTATCTATTACATTAAGGTGGGGCCAACCTGTACCCTTTTCATTACAATTATGGTTGCAGGTAAGTCTGACTTTTGAACAATATAGAAAAAGATCTCATACACCCACTAGTGCTCAGCCACCAGGGGCACATCCATAGGGATGTCCATATTTCTATCTCACCGCATCTCACAAGAGAACCACACTCACTAGTGCTCAACCACTAGGATCACGTTCACCTGTGCTCATCCACAGACACATCCAACTCAACATATATTCTTTCCCACTACATTACACAGGAGAGTCATCTGGAGTTCATCATCTCAAATCTCTGATAAGAGGAGGCTAATACATCATTTTCATCTATGTCTCATAATGATGCACCCAACTCATGGGAATTCACACGTTCACCTTGTGCTCAACCACATGCACGTCCAACTCATCAGATCTCCTTTTTCACTGCGTTACAGATGAGAATCATCTGGAGTTGTTTTCAACTCTCTGTAAGGAGGAGGCCATCACTATGTTCCAAATTTGTCTCAAATAGGAAACACACACCCATCTCATGGGCTCTCTCTCAGGTCAAGTCAATCAATCTATGTCATGGAGGATGTCTCACGCAACTATAGTCATCAACAATTGCAACAGAGATGGATAGTTTTGAAACTTCAAATTCTAACATCCCCACTCTAGTTTTGGTCCCATTGAAGTTGAGTGCGAATTCTCTGGCTACCTATGGATGCCCCCTTTGCATATTTTGATAGAAATTGATGCAACCTACCCTCTGAAAGGATTCCCTGATCATGTTGATGATTACAACTATGTGAGACATTCTCCAACTTACAAAACTGTGAGGTGTGGATTATTTCAGCTATGTAAGTCTTTCTCTCAGCGTACAAACTTGAGAGAAATCCCCTAAGAAGGGTACGTGGTTCCTTTCTGAGACAAAGATATCAATGTAAAGATGACCTCCTCCATTCAGAGAGTTGAGAAGAACTCCATATGATTATCCAGTGGGAAAGGTGATTTGTTGAGTTGGATGTGCATGTGGTTGAGCACAAGGTGAACGTGTGAAATCCCAAAGTGATAGGTGCATCATCATGTGAACATAAATGAAGATGATGTATTATCCTCCACTAAGCAACATAGTTGACGAGGAGACTCCAGATGATTCTCCCGTGTGAGGCAGTGGGAAAGAAGATTTGTATAGTGGACGTGCATGTGGATGAGCACATGTGAATCTGTGGAGATCTGGTTCTTTTGTGTAATGGAGTGAACTAGAGATATGACATCTCTATGGATGTGCCCCTAGTGGATGAGAACTAGTGGGTGTATCAGATCCTTTGCTATATGTTGTTCAAGAGTCAGACCTGCCTGTAACCCTAATTTTTATGTAAAGGGTGTTGGATTACTGAGAGGGGGGGTGAATCAGTAATAGATCAATTTAATCCTTTTTTAACCATATAATCCAAGTGTTATATCAATGAAGAATTATCATCGAATAACTGCAAAGTAAATAAGTAATGAACAAATGAACAATCATACACATACACAGTACACCCGTGTTTTACGTGGAAACTCAAATCGGGAGAAAACCACAGAATGTTTTTTCTTATATTTCTTGAAGAATTACATTCATTGGAAGCACTGACTTCCTTTGTTTTCCAGGTACAACTGGAAGGAGGCTCCAACCTCCTAGTTTCTCAGGCTACAAGCTGAGGGAAGCTCCAACTCCCCAATTATATCTCTACAACCAGAAGGAGGCTACAACCCCCTATGTTCTCCAGCTACAACCGGAATGTGGCTACAACCACCTATCCTTGCCTCGTCCTGCCACCCTAAAGTAGAAGTAGAATGATGAAACCACTGTCACACTATCACTGTGAGATATACCGCTGTAAAAATGTACCAATAAATTTGAACCATGCATCAACCTGTACCTCAACCTGTAATCAACCTGTACCATAAACAAGTGCATCAACCACGCACCAAGCTGTAATCAACCTATACCATAAATAAGTGCATCAACCATGCACCAACCTGTAATCAACCACTTTGACTACATTGACCTTTTGGGGCTTCTAGATGACATATGAGGGTCCTCCAACTTCGTAAGGCCATAACTCTCAAACCGTGAGGAGTTATGTGACGTTCTACATACCACCAAAAATGACATGACTTGTACTATCCATAGATAATACTATTATATAAAAATATATCATAACTCATTCCATTACCCATCAAACAAACTTGGGTCCATTACCCAAACCTGGGGTCTCCAACTTCTCATGGCCATAACTCTCTAACCATGAGGAATTATGTGACATTCTACATACCACCAGAAATGGCATGACATGTACTATCCATATAGAATATTATTATCTAAAAATATATCATAAATCATACCGTTACCCATAAAACAAACTTGGGTCCATTACCCAAACCTAGGGTCTCCAACTTCTCATGGCCATAACACTCTAACCATGAGGAATTATGTGACTTTCCACATACCACCGGAAATGACATGACAAGCACTATCCATCTAGGATATTTTCCTTGACAAATTCACTTTCCTTCATCTCTTTATTCCAAAATTAAGCACGGGTTCTCTTACTCCACAAAGCGTCTCCCCGTGAGGGATTTCACGATAAGGGGACCACTTTGGAGTTCATCCATATTTACTTCTTATCAACCATGAAAAAACAATAATGAGTCATATTTACATCAAACAATATTGGGTCCATTACCTAAACATTTGTGCTATAAGGATTTCTTCAAGGGTTTAAATCAATGACAACCAACCTTAATCAACACTCTCCCCCTTTGGCATTGATGGAAACACTCTGATGCAATACTGAAATCATATCACTCATGCTCCCCCTGGAACCATGCCTTTTTCCTCTACATCTGATAAATCTACTCCCCCTGTAACCATGCCTCTGTCCTCTGCATCTGATAAATATTCTCCCCCTGGAACCATGCCTCTGTCCTCTGCATCTGATAAATATCCCCCCCTTTGTCATCAATGGAAAATGTATCTTTCCATCTGGGGCTACTCCCCCTGACAGACTGTCCTCTTATGGTGCTTCCTTGTGTACATCTAAGACATCTAAGATAAGCATTCAAAAAGCATTCAAAAAGCATCCATTTTTGGAGTAGAAATAACTCCAAGTCTTTGGCGAAGATATTCAAAGGCTTCCCATGAAAGTGGTTTTTTAAAGATGTTTTCCACTTGTTCTTTTGTGCCCACATATTCAACTTTGATGTTCTTTTCTGCAACTTGTTCCCATAGAAAGTGATACTTGATTGGAATGTGCTTCATCTTGGAGTGCATCATTGGGTTTTTTGGGATATTGATGGCACTTGTATTATCACAATATATTGGAATGGGCTCATCATACTCAACCTGTATATCGATCAAAGTTTGTTTCATCCAAAGAACCTGTGTACAACATGTTGCTGCTGCAATATACTCTGCCTCGGCTGTAGATAGAGATACCGATGATTGTTTCTTGATTAGCCATGATACCAAACACTCACCTAAGTAGAACACTGCTCCATTGGTGCTTCATCGATCATCAATACAACTTGCCCAATCTGCATCTGTGTAGGCAATAAGTGAGAGATATTTTCCTTTTGGATACCATAATCCAAACTCTTCTTTTCCTTTGAGATATCTGAAGATACTCTTTACTTCTAATACATGTGAATCCCTTGGTGCTGCTTGAAATCATGCCACCTGTCCAACTGTTTGCATTACATTTGGTCTGGATGTTGTCACATATAGTAGGCTACCAATCATTGACCTATATTGCCTCTGATCTGTATACTTTGAATCATCATCTTTGCTCAACTTACAACTGGTTTGCATGGGAGTGATAACTGGTTTGCAATCTTCCATTCCGAACCTCTTTAGCATTTCTATGACATACTTGGTTTGAAAAATAAAAATTCCTTGGTTGCTTTGACGTATCTGAAGTCCCATAAATAAGGATAGTTCTCCAAGTAACGACATTTCAAATTCATTCTGCATGTCTTTTGCAAATTTCTGGCTTAACCTATCATCATCACTACCAAAAATAATATCATCAACATATACTTCAATTAATAAAATATTACCTTGACTTACCTTGATGTAGAGGTTGTTGTCTGCACTTCCTTTTCTGAACCCTGCCTGCTGCAGATACTTATCCAGTCTAGAGTACCATGCTCTAGGAGCCTGTTTTAGACCATACATGGCCTTTTTTAATTTACACATATAATTTGTGTTCTCTAACAACTGAAATTCTTCTTCAAGTTCCCCATTCAGAAAAGATGATTTTACGTCCATATGATATACTCTAACATTTTTGGAGCATGCATAGGCTAAAAGAAAACAGATTGCTTCCATTCTGGCAACTGGGGAAAATGTCTCTTCAAAGTCGATTATTTCAATCTGTGCATATCCTTTACATACCAATCTAGCTTTGTTCCTTGTAACCTGTCCATCTTCATTCAATTTATTCCTGAAAACCCATTTTGTGTCGATCACATTCTTATTCTTTGGTCTTGGAACCAATTCTTCATCCATGGCCTTATTCCAAAATTCATCCTTGCTGTCTTTTTCAAAATAGTTTGGTTCAATTGTAGATAAGAGTGCTAGGTGTGTTTGTTTTGGTGAACATATTTTTCTTCTAGTCTCAACTCCTGCATCTTTGTTCCTGAAAATTTGATCTGAAGGATGATTCTTCTGTACTCATTTACTAGGTGTCTTTGGAGATACTTCTTGGACTTGCTCTTCTGCTTCTGTCAGATTCTCTTCATCTTCCTCTTCCTCTTCTACTTCTTTTTCATCTTCTTCTTCGAGAAGTTGTTCCATTGATTTGTTTTCTTCTTCCTTTGATTCTGGTCTGCCTGTTTCATCAATTGTTACGTTGATGCTTTCCACAACTTTTTTTAATATTAGACTGTAACACTTGTATTCTTTCCTTGTACTTGAGCAACCAACAAGTATTCCTTTGTCTGCACGAGAGTGAAACTTTCCCATTCTACCATCTTCTCTTTTGATGTATCATTTTCTTCCAAAAACTCTGAAGTGCTTCACATTTGCTGGTCTTCCTTTCCATAGCTCGTAGGGAGTTTTATCAGTGTTTTTTCTGAGCATTACTCTGTTTTGAATGTGAAATAATGTATGCACTACCTGTGTCCAAAAAATATTTGTCAATTTGTAATCCATTAGTATCGTTTGAGCCATTTCCTGTGTAATTATCATCCATTACGATAATGTTCCTTTGTCTTTGAACCACTCTCTGAACCAATCTATGAATCCATGCTCTCGTCCACTATCATATATCTATTAAAACCTGCTAAGTATTCTTACAAATCCATCTCTGTCCATACTGTCCAAGACTCTACTTGAGAAATTGTCCATAATGCTAACCCATTTATCATTATACTATCAAACTGTACTTCTGCTAATTGATTGCTCTGAATATGTCTTCTCAAAATCTACAAACTGCTCGAAGGATGGTTCTTTGGTCTGTCATAGCTATCGCATAGATTCCCCCTCTCTAATATTCATATTACTTGGGAGTATCTAAGCCGGATGGCTCAGAACAATTTCTACTCTGATGTGTATTCATCATCATCTTCATTGGTAGATTCATTATCTCTCTGAGCTCTTACTTCTTTCTTTCTATCTGTGGATTCATCTTTCACTATAATGTCTGAAAGTACAATCTCTTGAACCTGTTCCTTCCTTTCTTTGAGTTATTTTCCAAACCTTTCTGTATCTAACATCTTTCTTTTTCTCTGTAGAATTTTTTTCATCTCGTTTTATTGTCAATATTGCGATCTCGGGTACCTAGTCTTTGTTCACATGTTCTTCCTATTTTCTTATCCATACTTTCTTATATCTGATATCAGTATTCTCTTTCATGGAAGTATCAATCATGCTTCTACAATCACTGGCTATGTGTCCATAGTTATGACATTTGTAACACTCAATGT
>ML814756.1:92792-107247 GCA_009831015.1 Picea engelmannii | reverse complement strand
TCTCTTTGAACCCGAAGGAAAAATAATCTCGAATTTCTACTAGAATATAGGGAAGGAAACCAACAATAAAGTTGAAGATTATGCCCTTCTAAAAGGTATTCAATTGGCAAAGCAACGAAAAATTCAAACTCTGAACGCAATAGGAAATTCAAAGACGATCATAAGAATGATGATATTGGGTTCCAATCCAAAAAATATGAGTCTAAAAAGGGTCATAGACAAAATCCTCCTCTTCTCGAGGACCTTGAAGGTAAAACAATTTAATGGCCTTAGAGGTAATAACGTCGAGGTTGATAAAATGGAGAACTTGGCCATAGGAAAGCCACATGGAACTCTAGGAGTGGATGACAAGGAGTGTATATCCCCCCCCCCAATGTTTGTCGCATCCAATATGAACAAGACCCACCTCATGTTGGGGCTTTCAGGGAGAAAGAATATAACTTGCATGTGATCCAACACATGGAGAAGGCAATTGGTAGGACTTAAGGCACGACAAGTGATAAATCATGTTGACGAGATATGGTAGGCCCACTCCATCATGGAGAGGGGTGGTAACTTCACTCGCTCAGCTAAAATCCTGGGTAGTAGGAATATGAAAGCTCTGGATCAGATGGGTCGATCATGTAGAAGGCACGACACAATGTGGAGACGTTTGGATGACAACAACTTCAGACCTTTGTTTGGTTTTTTGAAAGATCAAAGTACAGTGATCCCAACAAGTTGAGTACTTCCCAGGTCTTCTCACCATCTTGTGAATTGGGTATTTCTCTGTCTATTTGTCATGAATTTGCTAATTTTTGTGATTTGGGGGGTTATAAATCATTGCTCCCGGCCTGACTCCCATGTATTTTTGTCTTCTTGATCTCTCCCTGGGTTAATTATGGTTTTTTTCCTCTGCTCCTTCCTTGATTTCTCTCTTGGAATCGGTTCATTGTCCCCTCTAAGACTCCTCATTTCTTCATGTTTTCCAGCCCGGATCTTCCTGGGTGAAGCTTCTACCCTTTCCACTCCCAGGACCTTTGATTCCCCTCTCACTCTCGAGTTTTGGTGCATCCCCCCTTGCCCCACTCTTATCAAGTGTCGCCTCTCTATTAGTAGCATGGATAACATGCATAATTTTCTCAAGGCGTCAAGGGCCACAAACTCTATGGATTAGGTTGTAGGGAAAGGACAACAAGATTTAGAGAAGGAATGTTCGGGGTGCCAACAATTGCGAATTCATCTGGGAGAAATCAGCTCCATGATGACTTTCGATCTAGAAACTCTCTCACAACATCGACATCTCATTGAAAGATTGCAGGACAAAGTTTTCTCCCAACACGGCCAAATTGAGGACCAACGTAGTCAAATGGAGAACCTACAAGGATGTCTGGATCAGATGGAGAACAACACTAGGAATCCCACTACCCCCAACAATAATCAGGAAGATTCAAGAAATCTCTCAACAACCGTTGTGAATCAAGTACCCGACCTCAATGAGCCATCAATGGATGCAAATTGGGAGCAGCATGAACATTTGGAGGTCAAAAGGAACTGGGTAGTTGATATTGTAATATTTAAGAGTTATGTTTTGTTTAACAATATGCATAAACAAAGTTTTTTATAGGTTGTATTCCATGAAATACAGTATAAATGTCATAGTTAGGAAAGTTGGAAAATCTGTGGACACAAATTTTGTATCAGTAGTCTCAACTCTTAAAGAAATTAAATTTCAAAGGCCTAGCAATGCCTTTTTTTGTACTATAGTGGATTTATCCACACCTTTTTAATACAAAATTTTCTAGTTCTTGTAAAAAAAAAATCCAACTATAAATAAATAAGTAGAATTGTTTATTCTTATGGGTAAGACTACATATCGCTCTTTTCTGAGATGCACATAATGAATAAAGCCCCATGAATGATATTTATTCTAATAATTTACAGTTGTAGATCATTTCCTTTTTAATTTGTTAGTGTAGTCCTATATTTATTTCCAGTATCTAGATAGTTTTCTTTTTTTCCTTTTATCATTTCAATAAAAGGACTTGTTGGCTAAATAGAAAAGGAATTTCATGAACAAGTTGGAAAGTTGGCATGCTGATATTTTCCTTTGAATAGATTTTTTGTGAAAAAAAAAAATGACAAAAGAGAAACATTTAATTGTCACAGTCTGAAGATTTTTAGTTGTGTAGTTGGATTAATTTTCTGGTCACTATCTATACCATGACATTCATAATTCTCTTGTAGTGGTCATTTGATGGATAGATTGCCATTCCAAGTAATGTATAGAAATTTTTTTTAAATGAAGAAAACTTTGGAATTCCTTTTTGTTATGAAAATGAACACTTAAGGATTTCCAACATTTCCCTATATTAATTTATTTATGATTGGAAAGATTTTTCTTAGTTGTATTTCCTTTGAGTTTTGATTTTGTTGTATTGTACATAGTTAATGAAAGTTTGAGAATCAAAATTCTTTCCATCTTAGATTAAGACCACTCCAGTCTCTTTTAATGCATTTAACTGATCATTTGATTATAGGTTTGGAATTTTTTTTATGGCTATATTGTCTTTTAGTTTGTATAATTATCTTCAACCATGATGTTTTAATGTAGACTTAGCATAGTGCAACTTAGTTGATTTTTTTGTTTTCTTTGATCAGTTTTAGTTTTATTTCCTTTATTTTCTCTAAATAATTTTATTTTTAATTGATTTAGTCATTTAAGGATGAGCTTTCCTATGAAGATGATGCCTTTCTTGATTCAAATTTATTCTTGTATATAATCGGATTGCCATAACACACAACAAAATGCATCCCTCCCAACAAAATGGAAACATGTTTGGACAACTTAGGGAAGTGTAACTAATAAACTTCTATGATCGGATTACCTTGAAAAGATTTCTATGTTATCAATGTATGGAATTCAACAATCATGCTATTTATCAATTCAATTTTTGATACATTCTTTGATATAATTTTAGTGGAAACATCTTTTAAAGAAATTGTCATTTGGAGTCACTTTTATCCATCGTGATTATTCTAATATGCTTTCATAGTTATAATATCCTCTTCTTGCCTCATCAGGTTAAACGGTTTAAATCATTTGAATCTTTGGAATTAATAATCATCTTTCATGATGAGGAGAAATTGATTCTTTGGTGAAACATATTAGATGCAATTTCTGAGATCGAAAGTTTGGTGTTTTCAAATTCGCAAGGGAATTATTCATGGTAGTAAGTTTAGAAGGTTTGAGTGTTTGTGGAATGTTTCACATAAATAATTTGAAAATATGTTTTTCTTAGCATTTCCATTAACCTATGTTGTTAGGTACTAGGAAAATTTTAATTGTTTCACCAGACAAAAGGGAAAATGTATACGGGTCAATTAGTTTTGATATTTTTTGTTGTTTGATCATTAATTCTCATGAACTTGCTTATTTTTCCCTTCTAGATTGTGAACTTTACCTTGGGAATCTATATTTTGGGTTTTATTTTGAATGATTCACCTATATTTCCCAACTCTTGCCCTTGATTTCACTGAAAATGTTTTTTCTCATGATGTTCATGATGTGTCCCATACTACTGGGATTCTATGCTTATATTTTAATTTGATTCTTCTTTTAATGGCTGACATAGTTTGCTTTTGATTTTTGTTTCAATATAGTTATTTACTTTATTTATTTTATCTGTACATAATTTTACTTTCTTCTTTGATCAATTTTGAAATCATGGCAATGGGTTCATTTTCTTATCCCATTAGGTATGAGTGATAAAATCATTCGAATGATTAGAATTAATAATCAAAGAGGCAATGGATACCTTGGTGAATGATAATCAATGCATTTTCTAAGATTGAAGGTCTTGCACTTTCAAAATTTTATTTTACCAAGACCTTATGCATGGAATTAACCTTATAGGGTGTTAATTCTTATGAAATGTAACTCATAAATGTACTGTTTTTTTTTTTTTTTTGAGCATTTCAAGTATTTGAATTGTTGTCACCAAAAAAGTTTCAAATTTATTGGAATAAGGAGCTTGATTTGATATCAGTTTGATCATTGTTCCTCATAATTGTGTTGGTCTTGATGCACAGATTATGTACTTGGTCCTAAAAATCATTCTTGTTGGGTTTAATTTGTATGGAAAGTTTATCTGGTGAAACTTTTTCCCTTATTTCAATTCCTGGAGATGTAATGTAAATGTCTTTGTATATATCATTCGTACTTTTTTGTTTTCTCCCATGTTGTCTTGGTTTTATAATTGATTTTTTTCTTTTGGGATTTCTTTTAGTTTAATTTAATTTAATTTTCTTTTTCATGATTGGTTTAGTTTTATCACTTGCTTTGTGATTGTACATATTGTTTCCATCTCTTATTTTGAATGTTGGTGTTCCATGAACTTATTTGAATCCTTCATTTGACCTGGGGATTAATCTTTGAGTTTGAGTGCAGGGCAGGTCCAACTTTGGTCACGCACTAAAGACATTCTTACAAGTGATGGAATACATGAGTTGCTCTACTTGAAAAAAACCTTCATGAAGTTCTCAGCTGTAGATATTGACTGATATTTTTGGTGGAACACATGTTCCTATTGAACATACCGTGACCTAAATCGATCCAGTGAAATTGATCGATTGAAATGATTTGGAGGGGAAAATGGTCCAACCAATGCAACATAACCTCTTTTGGTCAGTTTGGTACTGAACCAGCTGGTTCTATATGGAATTGGTCGGTTTCATACAACATCTGTATGGAACATATAGGCCCGTGGATTTCAAATTTTTTTAGAAAAAAAAATGTTTAATTCAATGTGGATTTTATTTCCCTAACCCTAGGGAAATGGTAATGTTAACTTAAAGTAAAAGTGATACTCTCCTTTATCTTTCATTTTCAGCATTTTACTTAAATTTTAAACATTACCATTAATTTTTTCAGGATGTTTGAGAGTGGTTCCATCCTCATTGGACTTCATATGGAGAAAGTAGAATTTTAGGTCCCATTCAAAATTTCAAAATTTAGCAGACTTAACAATTTTGAGAACTTCAAGATTGGCAGGATTGCAGCGTTTCCACTAGATTCTATCATGTATGAGGGTATGGAACCAACATTTAATCAAGAGCACCAAGCCCTCTATGTACCTCGATGTTGGTTACATTGATTGTTGAACTCTTCTTTCATGACCCTAGTAAAAATGTACTATTCACTCAAGTAAAAACACTTATTATGCATGTTAAGCTTTTTCTATCTTATTTTAATGCTTAGAGGGTGACACTGATGATGAGGATCCTAATATAAGTAATGATCTTGATGATATGTAGTTATTTGTTGTAGCATTATTTTTTGGACTCTAGGGGCCATTTAAAGCCTCGTTGTTGATTTATTTTGGTTCAGAGATGAATTGCACTCTATGTTATTTTGGTTATATGCACTCTTACTTGCTATATAAATGAGAAACTTTTCATATTTGTGTATAAATGGTTTGGATTCCTATGGATGCATATGAATATATATGGTTTTTTCAAATTTTGAATATTTTATGTAGTTTTTGGTGGACCAGTTTGTTTTCCATTGTTTTCCAATCTGGTTTCACATTTTTGGGGTTGACCAGTTCGGTCCATTTTCCAGTTCTGATAACATTGACCATGACAATCTATAAGTAAAGGAATGTGTCTATCTTTTTTTTTCTTTTATGGCCATCCATCTCACATTAATAAGATGGTTACTACTATGATGGTTCTTGGGGAAACCCATGGGTTAAACTTAAATGCATAGCATATATTTATCAAATCAAAGCAACTCTTGTATTACCCTTCTTCCTATACACTAAATTTCACATGCAGTACTCATATACAAATCTAAAATGGTGGCATAATGTAAAATAAAGGAAGTTGAAAGAAATGTAAATAGTGTGGGAAGTACAAGTAAACTCGTCGAGGCTATGGACTCTCACTAGAAGTGGGTCCATACTTGTATGGTACCAAAGAAACTTCATCATGGCTATGTATGTTCTCTAGCAGCAAAGAAATTTCTGGAGAAAATAGATGAGGAACACACTTGTGTAGATGTATGATTGTTATAAAAAGTTAAAAAAACCCATGGTCAAAACAAAACCAATCAAAAGTGTGTAGCATGAGTTTTGTGATGTATTATTTAAAAAGGGTAAGTTAGATGACAAGTACTTGAAATTTTGGATTATTTCTTTTATAAATTTGGCATCGTTGTGGTACACATGGCTAGTGGAAGTTTCCTTCAGTTTATGAGATTATCCTTAACATTCAGATTGGAAGTAAAGGCCCTAGATTTTTGTGACAAAGATAATTGGTTATTTTATGGCACAATTTGTAGGTTGGGAAAATCCTGACCCAACCACGGAACAAGTGATACAACTATGGTAATTATACACCCAATGTCACCTCAATGTAGGTCCCTCACTTCAAGGGTGACTAGGTCACTCTAGGGAGGCGATCTCGGTGACCCTAGGGGGATTGAAACGGAGATGGAGGGAAATAGAAAATAAACCCTTAGAGGTAAATTCTAGATGGAAATAAAGGTAGGGAGAGATTCCTTGAAAATTAAGTAATGACTACCCCACAAGTACAGTTCTTTTCTAGATGAGTGTACCTTCCCGAGACACAAGAAAAGACACTTTGCAACAGTATATATTAGTTGGATCAGAAAGTTAATATTGTTGTCCCTAATTTGTAGAAGTATATAAAAGTATATATCATCAAATAAACGATACTAGAATCTGCTCAATAAATGCTATATATCAAGTAGAAAATACAAGAGAAAGACTAGCTAAACTCAAGATGAAAAGACAAAATTCTAGCACAAAAGATAAGGTTGTTGTAAACACTTGTCTACATAAAATTGTATCAGCCTTATGGATGTAAAATTCAATGTATTACAGAAAGAAAATAAGCCACCAAAATCCCCTCAAAACTTTCCAGAAAGTGTGCTAGGACAAGTAGAGTAAGTGTGCAAAATTTGAGCCAAAACCAATGGTTGAATGAAGAGTTATTTGAGCAAGTATGTTAGGGTTTCTGTAGCCCTAATGGCTTTAGATGAAAATTTGTAACAGAAGCAACAAGTATCCATTATATGAGGATTCCCTAGTGGTTGTGAGGTTCCCAAGGCACAAGGAAGACAATCCACTTTTGCAAGAAGAAAAAAGACTGAATTTCACGTTTCCCAAGGCAATAATTTTATATCTCCAATGAAAAAAATCAATGACTAGTGAATTTAATATTGGTTTAATGGAGTCAAAAGGAGATTATAGAAGCTACCCCCTTGGGGTTTTAATCCCTTTTACTTCCCAAGGAAAGTTTCTCTTAGCTAGGGTTTAAGTTAAGAGGGTGTATTCCCTTATACTTCTCTTAGCAAACCCTTGCCAATAAATGAGATGAAGAAAAAATGGTGAATACTATGGTGGGGGTGTATTCCCTTATATTTCCCACCTATATCCTAGCACAAAAATACTTGACTCGAATAAAATGATAGCAAGAGAGTAAAAACCATACCAATATCAAGAGAGATTCTAAGACAATCCACCACAAGAGCTAGAAAAAAAAAAAAAAAAACTTCCAAGGCTAGTGCATCACTTCTTCCATTAACCATTCACAAAATCAGCCATAAAAAAGTGTACAAGAGATAAAATATCCAAGGAGGCCAAAAATTTCAGACCAAAACCTCTTGTGAGAGGAAAGTTATGATATTAAATGAGATCTTATGATATCTATTTATACCAAAAATAGCCAACATGGCTTGTCCACAAAATAAGGAGTAAAACACAATATTAGTGGTCAACAACCCTAATATTTCCCCCTTAACACAATAATATTAAAAAAATCACTTAAAATTTTATCTTTTGCACAAATTAAGCCCTAATTATGGGTGTCACCCCTTTATGGGACATTTTTCCACTTTGAGTAGGTCGTTGGTGTTGGACAAGGATGGAAGGGCATATATAGGCCATGTTTCAAGCATATAGATGATCTCTTCTTTGTGAAAACCCTCTTCTCCTCAAAATTTCCAAGTTCAAGTGAGTGGCACCTCACCACCAAGCCCAAACCCCCAATACCATGATGTTATGCTCAAAAGTAGGACATTTTTCCCCTTCTGGGAAAATTGTTTAGCAAGAAGGGAGAGGTCATTCAAATCATAATCAAGGCCATCCAAGTCATCTCTCTCTCTCACCTGGTATGCGGGCCCCTGGAATCCAACATGTGGGCTTGTATTCCCATGGAAGCCCAAGCTAGGCTTATTCTCCCAAAACTGTCCACCATCTAGGTCCTACAAAAAAAAATGGACATGCCCTCCAAGGATATCAAGTCATAACATCATGATAAGTGGATCCAATAAATAAACAAGCCATATAAGAATGTGCATCAAAGATTACCATATCAAACAATTAACAGCTCAAAGACACTATGTGACTTGTCAAGCTTAAGTATGGGATGGTTGATGAGGTGTCCTATTGGGTATATCTTGCCATAGGTCAAGGAGAGCCTCCAAGAGGTCCCTCTCTAAGCCATGTAAAGTGTATGAGGTGGATGGGTTCAAGACTCAATGGGAATAGGGCTCATGACATATTAGGGATCGTAGCGTCTCATTCATGGGTTCCTTTGTAGAGGGTGTGTGGTACCTTCGTCCGCAATGCATTTTTTCCAAGCCCTTTATTTGCCTTTTATCTTTCTTTCTTTATATTTTCTTTAGCACAAGGAGAGTTTGAAGGTAATTTCCCTAGCGTGGTGACCAGATCATGGCAATGTCACCCACAAATTCCTAATGGAAATGAGAATGTTGGCTCATGATGAGACCCCCTTTCTCTCAGCCATGCAACTGAGAGTCGTTGCCCTGGTTTGGTGACCAGATAATGACAATTTCATACCACTAGATATCCATGGACATGATAGGTCGGATCGTGATGAGACCTCCTATCCTTCAATCTACCTTTCAGGCATTTCTTTGTTATATTATGGGTCCCATTTTATTCAAAGATAAGTGTTTTATTTCTTTCTTGGGTGATTCCTGGGTGAAGCATATGGAAGGTTCATACATTTCTTTTATCTTTTACCCAACACCAACCCCTCTTGGCCTTTAGCCCCTTTTTCTCATAGAATGAGGGACAACCCCTTATTGGGTCAATACACCCTAAAATCCCAAGATATAAGGAAATAAAAGGGGATAATGATGGAAAATGATAAGTATGGTCGGGAACGATACAATGGATAATTAAGGGATTTCCTAGTGGCAAACCCATTCCCAAATAATACCACCTACTAGGGAAGAATGTCAACCACCAAGGTGTAGGGAAAAAGGCATAATGTCCAATAACATATCATGAAATCTAGAGAAATATAAGATACAACATAATAAAATGGCTTAGGTATTGAAATCATGCTCACCATAATACTGACTTGTACCTCATGGAGCAAGGCCCATTGCCTTTCGGAAGCCAACTGGTGTGGTGGATTCCATCTGTAAACCTGTGACCATCTATGGTGGTGAGTGGGTTTTCCATCTTTGCAAAGCATATTGTTGGTCATGTAGTCTCTCGGCACTCCATATCTGCAACTTGAGGGCCTTGAGACATCATCTCCTTAGTTATCCACAAAATCAGGATAACATTTGGCTCCTACTTGGGGACATGTGCTCACCATAGATTGCATGAGAACCGCAACATCTCCTAGTAGACCTGTGCATGCAAGTAAACATCAAACTGTCAAGTGTAGGATGGCCTACTCATCCTTGTTCTCATATATCAAAACCCACTAAACCATAAAAGAAAATTTTGAAACTTTTTCAAAACATTTCTAAACTAAGCATGAAATCAATATGCAAGTAGAATAGAATGAAAAATCAAATCCATCTAAACTAGTATGAGCAATCAAGATGTAAATGAAGGGAATCAAAATGACTTACCTACTTACCTAGGGCAAGGGCCCTGAAGAATTCATGTGACCTGGATGTGAGGTTGGAGAAGAGACCCATCTATGAGTAATGGCATATTTCTCCCGCCTAATGTTGTCAGATAGTACCTTTCTTTGTCAGACTTATTTCTGATGATGTAAGGGACAAACCATGAGTTATCGTCTTTTTGTTCATGTCTAGGATTTCCCTTTATTTTGTCCCACATGAGCACAAGAATTACTTCATTGAATTAGAGCAAGGTGTATTCTCATCGTACAGAGGCTTTGTGTGGATATTATCTTTGACAATCCTTTCACTTTTCTCATCTTCCCTTTGTATAATATGAATAGATTTTGTCTCTTTATGATGATATTGTGCGGTCTTTTTTTTATCCATCCATGGTAAAAAAAATTCCACTGCATCTTCTTGCATGAAGGGTAACTCATATGGATCATACTCAAAAACTTGTGGAGGTATATCATGGTAGTGTTCACTGACATATTTGGCCCCTCTCATGTTCATCACATGTGTATCTCTCTTCTCCCTATTATGCAGAATTTCATGTGTTCCATTTCCCATGGGAATATATTCATGTGTAAGGTTCATACTAAGGAAACTTCCAAGGGTTGAGTACCAGGTTCATGACAAGAGAATCCCCCAGTCATCAGGGACATCGATCACCAATATGTACATGAGGACACTAATATGTGGAAAATCTATCAAAAATGCCTCAACATATTCACATACTACCAAGACATCAACTCTTCTGGAATCAATACCACATACATTTCCATAAATTTGAGTTGTATTTAGAACAAGATGTTTCATTACCTTCAAATATATGACATTTTATGAGGCCCTTGAATCAAGCATGCAATTGTTTAGGCAGAGGTCATTCATGCCTAACGAGATATATAAGGGAGGGTTCTTTTCCTTTGGTCGATCAAGATACGTAGTGTTTAGTACAATGGGAGGATTCTCTTTCTCAGCTAGCACCTGTAATATCCTCAAAATTTCTCTTTTCACAGAAGGGATCTTACAAATCTTTGTTACCTGGACCGTCATATTTAGTTTACCAAACATATTTGCAACATCTGTATTCAATTGAATATCATCTGCAGGAGTTGGCTTAGTAAGAAAATCACATACCAGTGGTGGTGGTGGAGCCTCCTTTTTGGTTGGTGGAACTGGAGTGTCAGGACGTGACAGAGGGGCTGAAGCATTATTTCTTTTGTAGACTAGAATTTCCCTCATATTTATTTCCTTCTTTTGATCATTTTTCAACTTTCTTAAGGCCCATATTCTCCCCTCTTTTTCTCCTATTTTTCTGGCTTTATCGACCATATCTTGAGTAGTTTGTTCTTCATTGAGATTACAAATCATGAAGTTTATATCATTAGGATAATATTTATCTTTTAAGGGGAATTCATCTTCCCTGTGGGGATCTTGGCATGGCAGACACCAATATTTTAAATCATTTGTTCCAACAGGTTTCAAAGTGCCCGGGGCCTTTGCCTCTTGTTGAGGTCTTGGCTTCCAACCTATGACATCTCTTTATTGTCTAGAAAACTAAGGTCTAGGAGAATATTGATTTCTTTCCACTATAGTCATATGGTTCATAAGATTATTTCTTACCTGATCAAACTGAGTATTCATATAGTCTATCTTATGAGTTAGGATTGAGCACTTTTGTTGGAAACCTTAGTCCTTGATTCTATCTTGTTGCAAGGATATTGAAAAGGTTCTATTTTTTAATCAAGGATATTCTCTTCAATGTCGATACTGAACTCTTTAGCTTGTGCCAATGTTGTGGGATTTTTATCTTTAAGAATGTATTGGAACTTCCCTTCAAAGGCATTCATGTAAAGGACACAAACTGATGGTGTTGTAGGACGATAATCTATTGGAATTTGATTGTGCAGCCTGTCAAATCTTGAAAGGAATTCCCTTACCATTTCATTCTCCTTTTTCTTTATTTGATTGAATTGAGTTGCAAGGGTCCCACCATATGACTTCCTTGACCATCTTCTTTTAAATAAGGTGGTAAAGGAATCATAATTCATGATCGGATTATCAGGGAGTCCCTCGAACCAATCAAGATCCTCCTTAGTCAATGACAAGGCAAATAGTCTCATGGCCACATCTTCATGATCAATACCTGCATTGTCCATATCTCGGGCCATGACATAAATGTGGTCTTTGACATTTATCACATTATTTCCTGCGAACCTTGGAAACCACTTGTTGACATTTGTTGGCATATTGTTAGGGTGACCTCAGATATTGGCCATGTTGAGGGGTTTGTAGAGGTCTCTTTCCCAAGGGTGAGCCATTAGAGAAAGGGGAAGGTATTTATAGAAAATATTTTTAGTAATGAGATACTTGAGAGGAGGTATTCTTTGGTAAACCTTAGAAGGCTTGAATTTCCTAGGGGGGGAAGTTTTGGGGAAAGGAATTTTTTGGGAAGGTGGAGTCGCCAGATGATCTCATCAAAGAGGGTGGAAAGGGAATGTCTCTTGGGTGGAGTCGTCAGGTAATCTAAGGTTAATGATTTGGGATATCTTACCAAAGTGTCATTAGGGTTCGAAAGAGGATTCAAAATTCTCCTCGACAACGGTGCCAAAATTTTATGGAACAAGTTGTAGGTTGGTAAAATCCTGACCCAACCATGGAAGAATTTCTACAAGTATGGGAATTCTACACCCAATGTCACATTGATGTAGGTCTCGCACTTCAAGGGTGACTAGGTCACTCTAGGGAGGTGATCTTGGTGACCCCAGGGGGATTGAAATGAAGATGGAGGGAAGTGGAAAATAAACCCCTAGAGGTAAATTCTAGATGGAAATAAAGGTAGGGAGAGATGCCTTTCAAGTTAAGTAATGACTTCCCCACAAGTACAATGCTATTCTACATGAGTGTACCTGCCCTAGACACAAGAAAATACACTTTGCAACAATATTTATTAGTTGGATCATAAATTTAATCTTGTTGTCCCTAATTTTCAGTAGTATATAACAATATACATCAAAAAATAAATGATACTATAAGTTGCTCAATAAATTCTATATATCAAGTAGAAAATACAAGAGAAAGACTAGCTAAACTCAAGATGAAAAGCCAAAATTCTAGCACAAAATATAAGGTTGTTGTAAACAATTGTTTGTAGAAAATTGTATCATCCTTATGGATGTAATATTCAATGTATTAGAGAAATAAAATCATCCACTAGAATCCCCTCAAAACTTTCCAGAAATCACGCTAGGACAAGTAGAGTAAGTGTGCAAAATTTGAGTCAAAACCAAAGGTTGAATGAAGAGTTATTTGAGCAAGTATGTTAGGGTTTATGTAGCCCTAATAGATGAAGATGCAAATTTATAATAGAATAAACAATTATCCCTTAAATCAGGATGCCCTAGTGTATGTGAGGTTCCCAAGGCACAAGGAAGACAATCCACTTTTGCAAGAAGTAAAAAGACTGAAATTCATGTTTCCCAATGCAATAATTTTGTATCTCCCAAGGCCATGTTTCAAGCATCTAGATGATCTCTTCTTGGTGAAAACCCTATTCTCCTCAAAATTTCCAAGTTCAAGTGAGTGGCACCTCACCACCAAGCCCAAACCCCCAATACCATGACGTCATGCTCAAAATTGGGACATTTTTCCCCTCCTGGGAAAATCGGTTAACAAGCAATGGGTGGGCTAGGTAATCCAAGTCATCATCATGGTCTTCCTATTCATCTCTCTCTCATTTGGCATGCAGGCCCCTGTCATCCAACATGTGGGCTTGTAGCCCCATGGAAGCCCAAGCTAGGCTTGTTCTCCCAAAGTTCTCCACCATCTAGGTCCTGCAAAAACAAATGGACATTCCCTCCAAGGATCTCAAGTCATAATATCATGATAAGTGGATCCAATCAATAAACAATCCATCTAAGAATTTGCATCAAATATTACCATATTAAACAATTAACAACTCAAAGAAACTATGTGAATTGTCAAGCTAAAGTATGGGATTGTTGACGAGGTGTCTTATTGGGTAGATCTTTCCCTAGGTCAAGGAGAGCCTCTAACAGGTCCCTCTCTAATCCATGTAAAGTGTATGAGGTGGATGGGGTCAATACTCAATGGGCATAGGTATCATGACATACTAGGGGTCGTAGTATCTCATTCATGGGTTCCTTTGTAGAGGGTGTGTGGTACCTTCGTTCGCAATGCATTTTTTCCAATCCCTTTATTTTCCTTTTATCTTTATTTCTTTATATTTTATTTAGCACAAGGAGAGTTTGAAGGTCACTTCCCTGGCATGGTGACCATATGGTGTAAATGTCACCCACAAATGCTTAATGGAAATGATAAGGTTGGATTGTTATGAGACCCCCTTTCTCTCATCCATGCAACTGAGAGTCATTGCCCTGGTTTGGTGACTAGATAATGAAAATTTCATACCACTATATATCCATGGACATGATAGGTTGGCTCATGATGAGACCTCCTATCCTTCAATCTACCTTTCAGGAATTTCTTTGTTATATTATGGGTCCCCTTTTATTCAAAGATAAGTGTTTTATT